>JABFQA010002372.1:0-11390 GCA_022817065.1 Probaryconus sp. ZL-2020 | reverse complement strand
AGTTGAGCAAATTGTTGAATAACGCAAAATATTTAGTTAAATTAACTAAAATATAGATAAATGAACCTACAATATAGTTGAGCCAACTATAAAATTTAGTTGCCCGTATTTAACTATTTAATATGGCTAATTCAACTAAATTCTAGTTGAATCAACTACGATTTTTCTCAGTGTACATTATACTGTTGATTTAATTAGTGTAAACTGTTAGTACATCATCGTAAATAGTAATGTTGTAATAAGATCTTCTAACACATTACGTACAATTTCTCAAACATGTTTGCCTTTCGAATAGTTGCCAACTGAACATATTGCGAAGCGAAGGCGTACAAAATATCGTATTTTTGCAGCAGTTTCAATGATTGGAGGTAAACCAATTGATTGATTAAAAGATTTTGATATTAAGCATCGGATGCATTTAGCGAATTAATGGAAGCTGCGACGCATTACTATTGGACATGTCCCATGGCGATGCGCTGTTGCGTATTTAACGTACGCGTCTGTAATTTCTGAGGTGGTTATGCAAATCACGGTACAGAGTTACCTAGCATAAAGCACGTTCACCTCATGTGAAGACAGAAACTGTGGTCAAGCTTCTCTGTTTCTCGCATAATTATTATCACGTGATATTTGATGTGACACAGTAAACCTTAACAGTGTGCGGATGAGAATAATTAATTAATTGTTACATTATATAATTGCTTTAGTCAATTAATGAGATGTATTGTTTCAAGTGCAAAAAGATTTCGTACTTCCTTTTAACAATGTTTATGCGCGAACAAATCATAATGATGATTATAATTGAATACCTTTATGTCTGTATATATAATCGTGAAATCAGAATGTTAATTTGTTAATTTTGACACTATTTGCACTGTACTCTCTACAGAGGAGTTATACAAATAACTTTTGTTTGACAAGTATAAATTATCAAGTTACTATGTGTCCTGAATTTCTGATTACTTGAATACAAACTGAATCAAAATCTAATCGTACAAATCTTAAAAACAATACAAATGTGTAAAATTTATAGAAATTTTACATGGTACATCTGACATGGTGTAATTCAGAAAATAAAAAGCTTTTTTTTTTTTTTTCTTAAACATTCAATAATAAGATGATACAATTTATTATAATACACGGTTCTGCGAAAAAAGCAAAGTGCAATGTGAATGATGCATTAAGGTAAATAATCAGAGACGGCATTGTAGACGTACCTTTAGTTCGTGACTTTTGTAATCCGTGCGAAGTCGGGCTTCCATATTAGCTTCGTATATGAGCTGACATTTTGATTTAAAGCATTATCGCGTAGCGCCTGTCTATTAAATTTCGTCAACCGCTACAAAGTACATGAAGGGAACTTTAATGAATAATCTAACAACTCCTCACAGACTAGAACCCTCAAAAAGCCTGTCCATTTCTGGTATAGCAGAGTCACTCGGATAATCTGTTTTGCATATTTTGCACGCGTATCCCAGTTGAGCCATGTAAATACGCGTGGCGCTATACGAAACGTTATGCAGCAATGTAGAACTCAAATTTGGCGAGGAGCGCTGATTAAGCTACGTTCCTTCACACGATTCCACCTAACGAAACAGACAAAAGCGTATGTGTCGTCGTAGTTTCTACATTTCATTAAACTAAAACTATTATTTCAAAATTAAGCTGTGTTTCGTACATTAAAAAAAAAAAAAAAGGATTATTCTGTTATTAGATATCTGTACAAGTTAAATAAAATTTTACATAGAACAGTACCCAGTTTAAAGATGAAACCAGCTTAGTTCAAGTAATTATGCCGTCGCAAATTAATGCCGTGAACGAATTTTAAAAGTACTATTATCAAATTGCATGTTAATGTTTTTGTTAATCATTCCTGTGAGAGATTTATATGTTAATATTAGTATAAATAATGGCGTGGAAAAGTTTGTGTTGAAATATTATTTGTCGTATCAAAAATTTCATTTTTCTGATGGCTTTTTAAATTATACAAATGTAACCACCATCAAAGTAGTTCAATTAGACAAATGTATTTCATATTATAAATTATTTAATATAATTAAAAGTTAGTACACTAAATTTTGTTTGTAGAATCAAAATACCTTTACGTTTGAAGCATATTCATTTGGTACGTGAAACAAATGTAATTTATATCAAATGATTCATTTAATTGCATGTTAAATGTTTGGAATTGTATCAATTTATATACGTTACAAATTGTCTGTAATTGCATTCTGAACGAAACAACACGTTAGAAAATTCCTGTTAAAAAACCCTCTTTATTGAGAAATTGCCGAAACATCTTGACTCTGTTATTCGTTTGAGCAAGATAAAGATGCATTATAAATCACGTTTGTAAAATGACTTAATGATTGTAAGAAATTTATTGAGAAAAACTTTTGGCACAATGCCTGCATTAGATATCCATATTTGTTCAAATGCTGAAAATTTATAAATTTTTGATATCTTTCAAATGAATTGAAATACGTTTAATAAAACATGATACCTAAAATGTGAAAGTAAACGTACCATAAATACATATTATTTATGACACATTCGTACGCCTGTACCGGTATGATTAAAATAGTAAATAATTTACAAACAAACTTTTCGATGCAAAAATATTCATAGGATTTACTGTGAATTTAATTTGAAAAATTAAAAACGTAATACAATTTTAAATGTAATCTTTCATGTACAATTCTGACACTATTTTCTTCGCATTCACACTTATGAGTTTATAACAAAGTTCACGTACGCTGCATTGGATAAAGGTTAAATTTCTCTAGAGACTTTCTCAAGCGAACAGAGACACTACTTCCCATGAGAGGGTTAAACACAAGTGTATATCTATGTGTGAATGATCAATGTTCTGCACACTTTATGAAATAGAGAAATCATAACTATTTTTTTTTTTTTTTTTTTTTCAAAAAGTCATATAGTAATTACAGACTACGAGTTTTGAAAACATCATACAATTGTTTCCTGTGGAAAACAATAGTAATGCGTCATAAATAATTCACATTAATTTTACTTCCGAGCAATTTTTTCAATTGCTTTTCTTTTGTAACGAATCGCGGAAGTTTTCATCTACGTATAACGTAAAAAAAAAGTTTGTTTAAATTAAAACACAAGTTTTTCGACAAATCTTGTGTAATCTCTGGATTCTAACACGTTCTTAAATTTCATGCATTAAGTTCAGAATATAATTTAATGACGAACTGTTGAAGAAAAAAAATTATCACAGAATTCCTTTGCAAAACACATCGATTAATGTGACACGAAGTTCTACAGTGTGAAATTTCTTTCTCGTCGCTTCAAGTCACTATTAATAGGCATGTTATTTGAACTTTTTAATTCACTATTAAGATGCAAATTTTCTCCACCGGACAGGCAATTTATTCGTCCTTTGAGGTAGATGCTACTTACTAAGTAGTATGAAGGAAGACAGTCTCGTCAAGCTGTAATGGCCATTAAACAATTCGATTGGTGTTCGAGACTGTTAAAATACATCAGTTTCATAATCAATAAAAATCTCACAGTTAAAAATTCAAGGCAAATTTTATTTAAAACCTGACCTGAATCCATTCTTTAAAAAATCAAGATTGAAAACTGATGATCAGAATTATTTGAAAAGGTGCAGAAAAAATGCCTTTAAAATAAAATTGCATTTTCATAGCAAATATACTTTTAACTGAATTTTGATTTTAAATATAGATCAAACATTCAGCTACGTTTAACGTGTCGACACTTTGTTGATTTGATGACTTTAATACTGTTCTGTCAATAAGAGACAAATTCTACTATTTGCGAATTTTATTGAATCGTAACACATCACACTTTAAGTAACAAATCCATTTTATCACATACGTTTCACGTAGACGTAGATATTCAACGTATCAATGTCCACTTGCGCGAGCAGACGAGTGTTCTCACATTTGTATGGAAAATCGTTCGCAAGCAGAGGTCCTTGTAGAAATAGATTTATACTTTGTATATTTTGCGGATCGAAGAGGTCTTTAACTGAAGTTGATCTCACCGAGGGAAGGAAAAATGTGCAAACTCTCAAATACCAGCTATATCTAAGCTTATAAATGCCTCCAATTTGGTTGCGAATATTGTAAAAGGAAAGAAATATGCAAATGCCAATACGAAATATGATACGGGATATGCAAATACGTCTGCCGTCATTTTCATGCAGTTACAGCGTTTAGCCATGAAATTCCCAGGGGTATTGTTATTTCGCTTGACAACAGAATTTTTATCGTCCAGTATATATTTTTGACAACACTTCCGATTGTTTATACACGTTACATAAAACTGAATGAAATAGTTATTGCTATTTTTATATATTACAAAAATACCCAACGCACAGGATTCTATGTAAATGTAAATGTACATTCGATATTATTGGCAAAGCCGAGAGTTTTTATTTTAATTTTCATCATCATGATCATAAAATTTCCTCAATAACATTTCCTGTACAAAAGCTGCCGAAATTGAAAATCGTTAATTAAAATGTATATAACTATTCAAATAAAACTATATTATTTTATCACGTGGAAAACGATTTTGTAATAAAAAATGAGGGTGTTCCCCTTTAAAAAATGAGTTCATGTAAGAATCTGAGTTGAACGTGAAAGAACACCTCGAGTTAAACAAATTCATTTCTATGAATTTTTTTTCTTCAATGTTTAGATACCGAGGCATTTGGGGTAGTTTGTATCAACCCTGTACATTATATCCGTGACATAAATCTATGTTAGAGAATTTCGTAAATTGTTATACGGAATCAGATTTTCTTTAGAAAGTGTAGATAACAGTGGTATATAGTATAAATCAGTGTGACACATCGTCTGGATTCGTGTAACAAATCCGAGCAACATTTTTGTCAAATCTACTGTTCCAATAAATTTCTTCATACAATTGAAACCGAATTCAAGCAAACTTTCATCGTCTGTTGTGTCGGATCGAAAAGCTTATCAGCAATCAAGTAGATAGATAGTAATAAAGAAAGAAACGCATCGTCAAAAGGGAAGAAAAAAAGCCCATAAAGTAAGGCGGGTTCTTGGTAAGGAAAGGAAAGGAGAGAAAAAAAAAATTAAGAAAAAGAGAGGAAAATAAGCGAAAGAGGAAAAGTAAAAAGTAGAGCGAGATCGAGAACGAGAGACATCTGAGGGTGTGTGACCGGAGCTTATTGGAGATGATTAAATACCGCGATAACTCATGCCACGATACCCACAGGGTGATATTTTAAGAGTGTTACCCCGAGGGCGGTTAGCCCGTTCCTCCGCGCCATCGTTTCCCGACGAGATAAAGGATGCGAAAGTGAGACAGACGCCGATAAAAACAGAGGAATATGCGACAAAGACGGACCCCTTAGTCAGTCGACCGAATCTCCGAGGACCCGAAGCTGCACAAGTACGCTACGCACGTATCGTCGTTCCCCTTTTCAACCCCCTCGCAACGCCGGTCTTCGTCGTAATATAGAGTGCTGTACAGCCCTTCGAGTATTTCGGCCTCCTCGCCCAGGCTCGCTACGTTTAAAACATGGAAAATGTTGCTGCGGAGTTACTGCCGGGTAGATCTTTTGAAAAATGCACCTTGCCCACTCGGCGCAAAGTGTCTTGGACCTTGAAATGCGCAACACTTGTAAATGCGAAAGTATGCAAAGCCGATCCCCGTGCAGTATTAAAATTTCTTTGACATTTTCCGGCTTTCAGTTAAGTCGTTTGGTTGGTCTATTCACGAGGCTTGACCTCTTCGCGTGCACTCGTTTGAATTGAGTGGATTAATGCTAGTTTTATGAACGCAGCTATACGCTCGGTATTTTATAACGGAATGTAGCAACTGAACTTCTAGGTTTCTTAAAGGTAGTACTAAAGAAAACTGAAAAATCTCAAAATTCTTTGAAATTTTGGAAAATGAAAATATGAGTGATTAACTGCAATTTGTCAAAGTTTCCGAAGGATTGTCTGTCTAGAAGCGAAGATATTTAATTTCAAAAATAGAGAAATTAGCATTAGCTCTTATGGAATAAGGTATTCTGAGCATAGTTATTTCATTATAAAAACAAAACTAAATCTCAGATTTCCATTAAAAACTGATATGCTGTACTTTTAATAGTACATTATAACATACTCAAATTTCAAAGTTATTGTCTGCATACGTTTTGAATAATAATTAAATAAATGTTGGATACAACGGAAAGCTGACAGCGGATTGGCTAACAAGTACAGTCAGATTTAAAAATTTACCTACCATTTCAAGTTTTTCATAAATAATCAAGTAAAATTTGATTGATTACATTGTTTATTACTTGATACATTACTGTTTTCCATAACTGTTGGTTAAATTATTTTTAAACATCTATTTTAGACAATTTCTAAATTTTGAATATGACTATAACTTTAGTACTACCTTAATAGAGAACACGCGAATCTTTGTAAATTGGCTGAACGTAAGAAGAGTACGTTTGCGTGTTTGAGCATCGAAGTGCGTGTCACTATAACGCTTCTGCAAATAACAATATTAGTACACAACGACGCGTATCAATTAGTCTAATTAATGAACTCCCAACTATTGAGAAACTTAAGCTTGTAGTTCAGCTCATTTAGTTAATGTCAGCAAATGTTATTACAAAATTCACACACTATGTATGTAAGTTCGTATGCGCGAAACATAATTATTATAATTATTTTCTCTTGTTTAATAACTGCGGCAAATCATATGAATTACCCTCAATTTCCCAGTCTTTGCAAATCCATTATTATTATTCAAGATAACATCATTAAATTGAATTAAATCACAATTCTAATCGTTAATTAAAAATTATTCATTTGTTAACTCGATATAACGTTATCGATCGTTTTGTATTGTAATAAATAATTCTCGTAATAAAAAAGTTCGAAGAAGTAAAAGAAAGAAGAGGTTCGGAAAAATGTGCGGCAAACAGAAAAATAAAAATCCATTGTTGAAAACTTTATTACACTTTACGAATTTTTAATCGAAAAGTTAGACGGCACGGTTTAATCGAGTAAAGTTCGTCAGGATAAAATGAAAATTAAACTTGTTACTTTTATTTTTTTATATGGCGGGAAATAATTTTAACAATAAAAACCAAACGCGAATTATAATAATAATTTTTAATTAGCTGCTAAAAAGAGTCAATTTTTAATTTCCCGACAAAACGAAACAAACAAAAAACTTTAAGTAAAATTACACGCTTTAAAACAAAATAAAAATTTTGTCTTAATTAAAGTTTGCTCATTAATAATTTTGTTGTTAATGCTTTAGTTTTTGAAAATAAGTTTCATATAAATGTGATAAAAAATGTAATAATAAATAATCGTGCGATTAATATGTAAGACGAAATGTAGGAAATAAATTATTTAGAGAATTGTCTTCTGAGAGCGTTAAAATATTTATCTGATTTCGTGTCCGGTAGTTTAATTTGTGGCAGATGCAATCGTTACTTTAACTCTAATTTAACCCAAAAAAGTATACTGCATAATGAAACACATGTCAGAATAATTTTTCATGAATACTAATGAAATTTTTATGGACTTTCTAGGTGACGTAAGTGCCTTTATTTAATTGCTCATAATATATTCAGCAGATTTGCATTATTCCATTACGTAACAATTCCAAAGTCACAAACAAATGGTAATAAATATTATAAATAAATTGAACGTGTGAAAAATATTTAATTTGTAATTCATTAAAATGCAATGTCCATCGAATCATAAAGCTTTGTCTTTAAATATAATTAATACATCCATTTAATTTATTAATAATAAAATGTGCCGTCTGTGTGGAAGTAAATGAAGAATGTAGAAAAAAGTTGTAGGAAAAATTACTATACCAAATAGGAATCAAGACGTATCTTGTTGAAAAAAGAACGAAATGTTTCCAATAAATTTTCCTATTTGGTATGGTAAAAATTCATGAAACTTTCTATAATTTTTACTATACCAAGTTGGAAAATGTATTGGAAACAATTGGTAGTTTTTGAAACAATTGACAAGATACGTCTTGATTCCTATTTGGTATAGTAATTTTTTACTACTAACTTTTTTCTACGCGTACGTTCGAAATAAAGTTGAATGATCTTCTGCTAACGTTTGTTCCATTAGCGTTAGTTTGCGACGCGACAAGCAAACTATTCTAGGTGGCAGGAAGCGGGACATCGACGCTTCCGGTCGAACAATCGCCATGCTCTTTGCTCTTCAAGTGCGTCGCGAGTGTAGATATAACGTATGTACACAAATACGAGCGTATAAACGCGTGGCTCGTTACACAGTGGAATAAAGGGATTCGAGTGCGTGCTACATGCGCTTTTTGATATGCAACCACGAACAAGTATCGCAGAGACAGAGACCAGCATATTTCATTGTTTTAAAAATCCGCATGGCTTATCCAATTTTTCTTCCTAACTTTTTTCCTTCTTATCTTATTCTGTTATTTAAGGGCAATATTTCACCTTAAGCTTATCTGGCTTTTTTTTTTTTTTTTGCAAAATGATAAATTGCCTAAAGGTGATATGTCAAACTCAGAAATTTAAACGTTTCACGAACACGATTTTACCCTTGCTATTTTGATAAAACATGTGCGTAAAGTTTAAAACAACGATTTGCAATAAATCTTCATGATCTGAATATACGAACAAATTATTAGAAATGATCAACAACTGAAATTCATAATTATAACTTTCGATCTACTGTTTAATTCCGAGAATGAATTGGCCAGTTGTTTTCACTTCTGAATAAACAATGGTTCGTGGACAAACACGCGTCGAATGCGTTTATAATGTACGATACTGTGGTTTGCAAACAATTAATTAAACTTGGCTGGATCGTTAAATTAATTAATCGATTAATTTGCTGGACATGTCGAGATGTTTGTTTTGAAAAGGATGTTTGTTTTGTGAAACGATAATCTCTCTAATGGTAGCTCGTAGCTTGTTCAGTCAGTTCTATTTATTGAAACTGAACTCTCTCGGCGAGCACAGTGAAATGCGGAAAATCACATTGGATGTAGAACAAATTGGCCATCTGATGCAGTCCTGGTATTTGCCCATATCGGCAAGCGTTCGTGTCCGTTTTCCTATTCATAATAGGTAACTGGAACACGGCCTTACCCACTTCTACCATTATTACCAGGCATTTAATTGACAAAATGAATTTACAAACATTTAATGAGACAATTTTTGTTTTTCTTTCGCTCTTCTGCGATTTTCATTGCCGAACAATCTTCAATGATCTTAAGTATAAATATTTGAAGATTTTTTGGTAAATATTGTAAATCAATTTACACAAAATAGACTCACCTTTGACACAGGATTTTTCATTTGAAAATTATTCACATTAAAATGGCTTACCTGAAACAAAAAAAGGTGATTCAAATATTAATTATGTTGTTTTATACACGAATTAATTTTTTTACAAGTATTTTAACAAGGGACACAAACATTTGTTGCAAATTTATAAATGAATATTCATAAAATATTGTTAGAAACGTTCATTAATTTATTTCCCTCGACTTTTGAAATCAGTTAACTGTGAATTGCTTAAGTTAAATATAACCGCGAGGAGAAAATAATATAATGTATCGAACGTGTCAGAACCATTAACTCGTCTTCGACTAATCGTCCCCGGCTGGAAATTTTATGAATGGTTGCGAATTATTTCAAAAGCTATCGATCCACTCGTTCGCTCTATTCTATTAGATACAATGCCCATGTACAATGTTTAATGAAAATTCTGTCTCTACCAAAAGTTTTCAACCAATGGTTGCACGTCAATAGAACTTAGCGATTGGGAACTAGCTCGAACTGGTACACATGTTTCATTTTAACCCAACTTGAATCACGCGTCTGAAGTTCTCATCGATTAATTACACAAAAATTTTCAAAAATATAATTCAATTTCAAAAAGTTAAGAGAGATTTAAATCAGATTATTAGGAATAAAAGATGTATCATCTGGAAATCTTGTTGAAGTGAAATTTTGTAAATGTTTCGCTTTAAATTTTTTAACGTTTGTCAATTTTTGAAATTTTTCGATGAATTAATCAATGAGAACTTCAGACACATCTTGAATCAATTATATTGAGAACCGTAGTCACTCCATTGATATATAGGGAGACGCACGCGACTAGCTAAATTAATTAAATAGCTTTTCCTCTAATGTAATTGGAAAACACATTTAATAATGTTAATGAAGACAATATTAAACGTCAATTATATTATTAATAAATTGGTTTGTATTTTATTATAATAAACATTTTAACAATTTGATATAAAATCGAAATATTTTATAATTTAATTCCGATGAATAATATCTGTGAATTTATAAAAAGTTGACAGAAAATAATTTAGGTCTCAACTGACGATATTAGCTCTCACTTCACACTGATCTGCAGTATTCACGCGGGTATTAATAATATCAAAAATATTTTACCTTATTAGAAAATTCTAAGTAAATCATAAAACATAACCGTGAGATTGTTCTCAGTGTAAATCTGTGTCCAATTGAAAAGGCCTCCTCCTACATCTCTCTACTATCTTGCACAAGATCTTACGTAAGATTATGATGATTGAAAATAAAAGAGGGAAACCAAGAGAGAGGGACAGAAAGTAGTTTTCCGAAAGCGCAAATGCGAAGGAAATTCCTCGATAATATTTTATATATGAACAATGGAAATAATAATAGGAATAGTAATAAACGTAATAAAAGTAATCGACTCCGTGAGTCGTGTGAGGACAACCGAATGAAAAATGGCGCACGTGTTTGCATCTAAGGAATCCCGCCTGGCAAGGTCGGGAAACGGCCTAGCCCCGGGCACCAAGGACTTGGCATATATGTACGTACTTAAAGCACACGAGGTACAAGTAAACACGTGGCAAAGCCAAATCGAACGCGTTTCAGCCTTATTCGACTCTCTGCGTTCTTGAATAATGCACCATTCGGTTTACCCAGACGCGATCTGCTTTTTAGCCCGGGATAAAGTGCGATTCCCTCGCGTCGCATTATTAAACCACGTTCCACGTATGTCTTTTCTCATTTTCCCCCTTTTCATTTCTCTTTTTTTTTTATTCTTTGTTGACAGAAGAGACGAAACTTTCCAGTCTCGCAAATTTAATAAGAAAGTTATCCAACTTCTTTAGCGAAATTAATGCGGATACCTTGCGTCAGATTTTCCAGCAAACCGACATTTTGAATGGCGAATGAAATTTTACATTTTAAGGTAGTACTAGCGGTAACGTCATATTCAAAATTTAGAAATTACCTAAAACAGATTTCTTACATGAATTTTAACTATCAATTATAGAATTTAGCAATGCAGCAAGAAAAGAATTAGGTAATAATCATATTTCACTGGTTGATTAATGAA
>JABFQA010002371.1:0-11393 GCA_022817065.1 Probaryconus sp. ZL-2020 | reverse complement strand
TTTTTTTTTTTCTTTTTTTCTTTTTTTTTTTTTTTTTTTTTTTTATTCATAGCTTTGTTTTAGCTTTGGCCCTCGTCATTTGTTGCGCTTGTTATGAATACCATGAAATATTGCTCCTCGACACTGCAGCTGTTGGAAATGGATCTTTACATTTTTAATCTCTCATAAGACAAATTGCATTCGCGATATTGAGAGATTGTCCTTTCATTTACTTTTATATACACATTTTTATTTTTTCACATTTCAGTGTTTCAAATTTATAATCTATGTATTTCTGTTTTTTGTGTTGCAGGTAAGCTTTGGCTACTTTTTTCTTTCCCAATTACACATACAAGATTAATTAAAGGTCAGTAAAAATTTAACGCCGAAAATCTTGGCAATCATTTATCAAAATCAGTTCGCGTAGATTGTGAGACGTCGATAGCACGTCAACTTTTCCTGTTTAATAAATTCAGAAATCTCTTCTAAGAATCGTTATTCAATTACCGAATTAAATCGCAATTTAACTATTTACAATGGATTCAAGCAAATTGTTTGTTAATAATGAAAGCAATGGATTGGTTTAACGAGACGCGTGTAATTTTAATGAACTCATTACGTAACGAACTGTTTTTGCTGTTGAAATTTTAAGTCATTTCTGGCGCTAATAACATTCGGTACGGCTCGGTTCGTGATTATCAATATACCGTTATACGACTGTGTCGTACAAGCTCGCTATAAATATGTAATGACATGAAATAATACCGGATTTAACTGGACTGAATGCTTCATTGATACAGCCGGTTCTGTGTTGGGTGTTAAGTTTCAAACAGAATAGATGACGCAGTCGTTGAGTTATGCGAGCTCATAACTCCTGCATCTAAAATATCCGGGAGGCATTAATGGAAACAACAGTAACGTTGCGTTCTCGTGCAATACCGATGATTCTTCGCGCTGAAATTTCCGCAGACGTGATACCGCGACGTTGAGCGATGCGTACATGTGTCAGTATTGCGGAGCAACGATCCGCGTAGTGGCGACCGTGTCTAGTCCGAGCAAGAAGACGCTCGTTAAAGCTCCTCGAACGCAAGCTCAGTTACGATGGGCCGACGAGGGGTCAGAGGGGCCGGAAGAACGAGGGACAAACCGTGTAATTTTAGATATAGGTACGAACGTGGCCACAGTATACGTCCGTCCCATTTTCCCGTTCGAGTTTACGACGTCTGCGACAGCTGTCTTGTTCCATGTTTCGCTGCACCCCGACCAATGAGATCGCCCTGATATCGGAATGCGCGAGGAAGCTAAAATTGAAAAAGAAAACATCGCGAATATTTTATTAGATATTTTATATTTATATGCGGGCCTTTGATTTACTCGATGTCGGGCGATCTCTCTGTCTCTTTTCTTTTTCTCCCCCTCAATTCTGATATATTGCGATTCAAAAATAAATTTTGTCGCGCAGTTTTTTTTTTTTTTTTTTCCAGCATAAATTACAAGCCGCTCTAACTACGAAACCATGTCAGAGTTTAAATTTAATAGTTGTCCGTATCAAAAAGCAATTCCAACAGATGTTTCAGGGAAATCTGTTTCTCTGTTATTAATATTAATTGTTGTAGAATAATTGTACTGTAATATATATATATATTTATATATATTTGATTTTACCGAAGGCGTGATGAAATGTAATTTACAAGATATCCCAGGAATGCGATGTGAATTCAATTCGGTACAATTGGATTTGATGGACGAACATCTACGCACGTGAACTTTCTCGAGAATTGTAGTAGTTTACGGTTAATCCTACGAATGTTGAATTAATACAATTGGTAATTATCGTATGACAGATGTGCATGTTAAACACGTTACAATTACGATGAAATTTAACAGTACTAATGTTCGGAATTATCGTTTTGTTTATACGAACAAGTTGGCGCGTCTGATTATTATTCATTCATACAATTGCATATGTAATTTCACCATAAATGCTTGTGTATTATGTTCACTGAATATGAGGCACTTAGTTCATTGTCTGTTACATCGTAAAGTTATCCTATATTACATCGTAAAATAGAACTGTAGTTTCACCGTAAAACGCCTCAATTTTCGCGTAATTTCTACAATATAAAAGTTACTCTCTTTTTCTACAAAGATTATCTTTATTAAGAATATTGCTCCATTAATTAGAGTCATAAATTAATTCTCCGACATCGTTCATTCAACGTTTCTATTTCGTTCTTATTAAATACGAATATTTTTTTGCGCGATAAATAGATTTTGTACATATATATTTTACAAACGACAGTTTGGAAAAATGGAAAAGCTCGGTGGAATGCTTTTCAGATATTCGCTGCTTTTTTTTTTTCTTATAGTCAATTTTCATTGGCCTTAAAAAAACAATGTTCAGTTACAAGCGAAGTCATTGACTGGACACCGAAAATCCATAAAACACAATGTTCGATGCAAGATAATATCGTTTGGAAAAAGCTAGCATAAACAGTAAGATCGCGTACGTAAAAACGAGTATTATTTTCAGCGCGTAATTTAGCTGGATAGCGACGGAACGGTGGCTTTTTTTTTTAATGAAATGACCAGGGAGGACAGAAGAGACAACGTAGGAAAGTTCGCTTCGGGTACGGTCTGTGTGATGAAAAGGGGATACGTGGAAGAAGAGTGATACTGTAGGACAGGCAAGCTGGCAGAGAGGCGGCAGGCAGACAGGTCGATAGAAAGGGGATGGGACATTCGTGATTTGTTACCGGGTGAGAATAACGTTACGTTAACGCAACGCTAATGCAACACCGCGCGATTTCAGTTTCATTTCGTGATGCATCGCTGCGGCACGCGTTGCCATGATGACACAGCCATAGACTATTGCATGATATCCAGACTTTATGAACGGAAGGCGATGAAATGTTATTAATATTCCTTCAGCGTTTTATTACGCGTTTTACACGGTCATACTCGTAAATTATTATTTATCGTATTACATAAGAATTTGAAGGAGACTTACTGAAAATAGTTCAGGAATGTTGTGATATATAGCCTTTGGAAAATAGACAAATTATTTCAATCGTTCCCTGGTGGAAATAATTTTTCCGCAAATTCTGCAAATTCTTGGAGAATTTTTGCAATTTATAAAATCACAGTAATACTCTATATTTTGTATATTAATCGTGAAAATAATTTGAGACGAACCTTAATTTGAGTTTAATATGTTAAAATTTTGTTTTCATTTGCAAATTTGACAATGCCGGTAACCAGGTAACTTGAAAAAGCATATTTCCATTATAACTAAACTTGATTAAGGTTTCTTTGTGTGCAAACTGATTTTCGATGTGGGTTAAGCGTACTGCGGATATGGAGATAGAAAAACTGTTTCCGGAGATCGTGCCCGATGCGGCGTAATGTGATGAACGTAGGGTGTAATCACGGCCGAGCGGCGACATGGCAAAATGAGGTGGCTCGTGTCGGTGGATTAACATAAAACGACGACGCCTCAAACAAATGTGACGAGACTGGGGTCGAGGCCGAACTGAAATAGATTTTCATCGATCACTGCATAACTCTTTTATGGTCAGTTACTCAGACCACTGCCTTACGATGAATTGCACTGATTGCGAAATGTACGCTACTTGTAATCGGTGAAAAAAAAAATTCTTTACGATATTTTAACGTTGCTTTTTAATGACCCGACTGCCGTAATACTTCAAAAATAATGATGGACAATTATACTGTGTTTGTTGTTTACCAACTTTTGGAATATTAAAAAGTTTCGATTGAAACAATCCTGAGAAGTTTGCAACAAACTCTCTGTTTGGATTTGTTAAAAATAAAGCAAAGGATTTTGTTAAAGGGAAAATAAAGGTGAATTGTTATGGTTATGGTATAAGTAAAAATACAACTATAAGAAAGCTTATATTTAATTTGTTGCAATCGTACACGTTCAACATTCTTCCTCATTATGCAGCGAACATTTTCAACGCAGTTTTCTTTTGTTTTTAACAGAGAAAGCACGCAAGGAGTTTTTATTTCCCTTGTATAATAAACTAGCAGAACCTTTTCGTATTATTTATGTTACTCTAAACCATTAAATGGAGCTTTAAAAACATACTTTTGCAGCTCGTTCGTTAATAGTTAAACGAACAGTAACTCTATTTTTACGGCCCCTTTCATTAAGGGAAGAATGTCTAATTTCTGTATAATTTGAATAGTGCATTAACGTGTTTCATCGTACGGTCGGCATTTCTACGACAGGAAATAATTTCACTGAAGTTACATTTCGCGCCAATAGGACGCCAGAATGAAAGAAAATCGAAACGTACTGTGCGCCTTTTATTTTTCTCTTTCCCGCTAATTGTTGAGCGTTAGTCGTAAAAAATGGCGATATGACCGAGTTTCTAATATCACAGTAACCCGATCTCTTCGACCTTCCCCATTCAAAGCGCGCAAAAAACCTCGACGCCGTTGGCTGCCGCAATGGCGACGCCGAGAAAAGTGACTTAAGAAACCGGAACTGAGTTAACAATGACGCGATCGCGTCACGCAACTCATAAACACGAAACTGTTTCCCTCTGCATCCTTTCTGCACTTTATTTTCATAGTAAGCATTTTGCTGAAACGTTTATCGTCCGCGTTATTTGAACACGTTAAACTCACCGGAATAAAGTTTCACATCTAGAACTGAGCCGTCTAGTTAACTTACTTTAGTTAAACGTTTTCGCATTAATCGGTCTTAGTAAATTTTTAGATTACGTTTAGAACTCGTGGAATTGGGGGGAATTAGGGATTATGAACGACTGACGTTGTTTTTAAAGGTATCCTAAAAACTTTGGTTAGAATAACGTATGGGGTAAATGTTGGGTTAAAATTATTCGAGAGAATTTAAATGAAAAAGGCAATAAAATATCCAACAGTGTAATATATATATATATATTTTAAACAATGCTATTAATTCGTCAAATCAAGCGCGATATATCAACGGACCTTAAAAATTCATTGCAGCCTTGAGAATCAATTTGTAACCAGCGGACTGAATTTGCAGTCGTTTCATATTCAAGTAAATCACTTTTGCTGGTTGTCATGTACTAACTCGGTACAGTATCGTACGCAGAGAAAACTTTTGCCGGAGTGACGTATGGCGGTAGCTTCGACCACTTTGCACGCGAACACTTCCACCGAGTATTTAATCAAGTGAACGTACGTGATTTTTGCACGAGGCAAACGTTAAAATACGAGCTCGCCCCTCAGCGCCAAACGCGTGTAATAAACACACGCGACGTAGCTTACATCAGGAGCTCAACATCGTCTTCCTGAATTTCAATTAGACTATTATTTTGGTCATTTAGAAACTATTCGAATCGACAAACATGAATTTTTGCATTTTCTGCAGTTTCGAATAATTTATTTAGCTTCAGGTGAAAATGTTTAAAAAAGTTAAAATACTTTTGGTTGACAAAACAAAAAAAAAAAAATTTGGAGCTTTTTGCAGTTGCATATAATAAAGATTTATGAGACATTCATGCAAATCTACAAAAGTCGCTAATTAAAGCGATATTGAAAGCTGAGTAATTTACGCAGAAATGTAGAGATAAAAAAAAAACGGCATTTTGCACTTCATGCTCGACTACGGAAGGATCTCCAGCGACGCACTTCACTGTGACTTTTACTACTGAACCACCGGAGCCATTCAGTAGTAATGATCGACCAACGTGGCGCTATAAAACGCAGCGAGGATACACTAAATAAACATTACAGATTTCCTTGTTTTATTTTCACTGACTCCGAGCATCTTTTAATTACATTGCAGAATAATAACACTTTTCGCCAAATTAACATCTGCGATTTTACTCTCTGTAATATTAAATGCAAACTTTCTTTCTTCGAACAAAACTCCGGGTTTTCATAATTTGCGTGATACAAAGGCAACAGAGAACATTATTAACTGAAATTATATTTCGCGAATCATGCTTTCAAAATTTATATAAACTTTCTAAATAAATAATAAAGCTATTAAAATTATGTTAAATTACTTTAATCAAACTTTATAACAATTTTTTTCCACTGATCGGATTATTTAACATTTCTTCTGGAACAAAAAATTATCTGCGCTATATTTGTCCATTAATCATACTTTGTAAATACTGCAAAAAGTTGAATTTCAATGATGCAATTTCATGTGAATGGTGTAATTTCGCGAGCAGAAAGAGCAGGTAATGCGTCACGATATCTATATAAGTGAAAGAAATGCGTTGCGAATTTGGTGTTCAGTGCCGCGTGAAATCGTGGCTTTCCCAATTGCGGTAAATTCGCGTTTGACGTCACGTGATGCGTCAGAATCCTCATGATTAATGTCCCTAGGTCCCATACGGGAAACGCTCCAGTGCCGACTTCAACCCTCTGTCACTGATACCCCCTCCTCGACCCCGCATGGTAACGCCTCGTATTCCCAGCTCGCATTTTAATCACCCGACGGACATAAAGATGAAACGGCAGACAATATTTCGCGCCAAATGATGCGTCGCTTTATTTTGTTAACGTTTCAATCGGTCATTGCAAAACTCACGGGATCCTTATCACTAACCGACGTTTTCAGAATATAAATCGTATCAAACTATTTTCTGCAATTTCCTTTAAAAAAAAAAAAATAAAAATAATAATAAATTACTTAATTACTTTGAGTGCTAATAATTGTGATTGCTTTTAAATTGGCAAAATAAATTAAGAAACAAAATTTGCACCGTTTAAATTGAACGCATAATTCCGACGATGAATTCGGTATACTTCGACAGTCGGATAATTTTGTCGATGGAATTACAACATCTTTCGTCGGCAATTAATTAAACGCAATGATCAATTTCTGCAAATGAATATTTATCTTAGCTGGAAATCACTGAGATCGGTTGAATGGTTCGTTTCTTTAGTTCCGTTCGGACTCTATCGAAGTTCGTGCTAATATCGAATTACGTATTAAACAGAAAAGCGGAATGAAAGACAAGTGGGAGATGCAGTGGCAGAGGAGTCCAAGACAGAAAGAGAACCGCGTTATCAGAGAAGTGCTCGATATCGCCAGACCGTTACTCGGCAAATAATTGGAAATGCAAACGGAACGGTTGCCCTCTGATAGTTCGATAATTGAGTCTCTTATCGGTACTTGGACGCTCCACTCTCGGGCACAGATTCTATTGCTTATACGCCTCAAATCTAATATCTGCGTATGTCAACTTCTCCATGCTTTTGGCCAATTATTACTATTACAATTAACTTCGTAATTGTGTTACATATTTCGTCGGGGAAATATGGTCCGGAAGAATAATTCTACAAAAGAAATTGGAAGTAAATAATCTGATCGAAATAATGGGATTATTATTTTCCTTTGGTGATCCATGAGAAACTCGGTGAAGAGAAAATTCGGAAAATGTTGTGCGAAGAAAATTTGTTGTAAAGTAAAAATGTTATCGCGTAAGGTAAGTTACAAGGTTGACTCTTTTTCTCACGCAATAATCGGGAGCGAAGCGTTAACCGCGGCTCGATCCATTAATTCGACGACACCGGGTGTACGTAGCCAACTTAATAAAATTCAAGATTAAAGCTCGAAGTTCCGTAAGAGGCCGTACTTCGGTGGATATTTGTTGAGCGGGGTGATTTTAATTTCCATAAGCACCGCAATCTCGTCCTTAACCACCGCCTCTACTTTCCACGTATATATCAGTCATATTATAATATTGAAATTTTGGCTGTTGAATTTGCTTGAACTTGCAAATTTGCATTCTAACGCTCACGCTATGACGGTATTAAGCGTTAAGAAAAGCAGAATGGTTTGATAGAATGATCCAGGGACAGCCTTTATAAAGTACCTTACATGTTAAGCTCTTCTTTTATTTTTTATGGCCATTGTAAACAATGCAACAACGGGGATTAAGAATGTATTTAGAACAAGCGCAGTTTTCATTTTGAAGGAAAGATTTTTTTCAACATTTTTCAAGTCTCCTAAATTTGCATTGTAATCTTTTTATTTTAAGCTAAAAAAGATGTTATATAATTTTTTAAGGTAACGTGAAAAAATGTTTGCAATTCTAGTAGAAAATATATTTGAAACTACGGTATTAAGAATCTTTCTTTATTGGAAACTTTCTTTATTTCCTCAATATCAATTTTTGTGGTTCGACACATTTTTACATAACTGCCTCTGCGAGCAAACGTACAAGATTGAGTATGAAATTTCATATTCTCAGTAATGATATAATCCTGTTTAGTCATTTGAAACCGACATTTGCATTTGACCCCAATGTATATTGAAACACAATTTTTATTATTAGTTTTTTTTTCCATTTTATTTACAAATAAATAATCGCAATTTTTCTTCGGCTTTAATACAAAAGTGTTCAGTTTACATTGTGTACGAGTATTTAAAGCTTTATTTAGATCCTTTACTTTGTTTTATTTTCATTAAATTAATTCTAATCGAATGAAGAATATAATCGTAATTATATTCCAACACGTTAAAGCTGTAAACTTAATTAACCTTTATATCATGTTCCAAATAAAATACATAGAATTTGATATAAAAACAATAATTGGCTATTAAGATCAAAATAAATGATCTCGTTAAAATCAGAAATATTTTTAGTAAATTAAAATATAAAATCAAAGCTTTTGTTTTCAATAAAAAGGAGTAAATGCGTCTGTAGTTGTATCAACAGATTTTTTGTCATCATTCTTGCAAATACTTTACAAACGTTATTGATTTGCGGATGCAAAACTAATTTTTTATACTTTTTACTAATTTTCATTCGTTGTCTAACATGTTTGAGTTATCATTTCGCTTTGTCTTGGACGTAAATAGATTTTTCATGGTTCGTCAATTTCATAAAGCGCACCAACGACGACTCTTATAATCAACTAATCGATAGCTAATGTTTGCAGTACTCTTTTTAGTGCGTTGTTTTTAATAGAAAGTATTGCTGGCGAAAACAGAGGGAAAAAATTTCGAGATATTTATTAATGGATATCGATTTGTTTATTTTGTAGGAACACTTTTATTTCAAACTGGAACGTTTGGTTGGAATGCAAAATAAAAAATTGTTTTGATTAAAGGAGAACGAAAGGATTTCGCAGTTTTGCCATCTGTTATCCGCGCACGTTTTTTTCATTTGCTCTGAATGTATCTAATCAATTTTAATCTTTAACATATTTTTTCTTTCCTCGTTTAATTTTTTTCGTAAAACCTTCAAATCCTTTTATTGAACTACATTTTTTTTATTCAACGATTAATTTTCACGATTACGTGAAATTATCTTCCACAATATTTTACTTTAAATTACTCACAAGATTCAACATTTGAAGGACAGAAAATGCGAGTGCATCAAAATGTCGAAAAATAAACTTTGTCGTTCGTGAGAATTAATTTCAGGTGAATGCGTTCATTAACCCACATAGGCAAAGCACGTTAAATGTTATTTAATTGGCCTAAATACTTTCTATTTCTCTTGATGTTGAAAAAAATAAAGCGTCACAGGAGAAATGCGTTGACAACAATTCACTCGAAAGCATAACACAGAGAGGCGCGAGTCAACGGAAGCGTGATAAAGTTACTCTTTCGCAATTACCTATGTTAATTACGCGGTTTCTCTGCTCTTCCAACCACGTTGTCCTTCGGCGTAGTCGCGCAAGTGCCATTCTTGTTCTCTGCACTTTCGACGCGTTTTATCTATTTTTCTAAAGCATCTCCCTATTTTTCACGGACGAAAATTCTCTTCCACTCTATTTTTTATTCCACTTCACTTCAGTTTTCCACCTGGCCAGTATCGAATTAAACGCCGCTAATGAAAATATCTCGGTTTTAACAACACGATTGGCTAATTAATGCCGAAATAAATCTCCAATTTTATATTCCCATTTTTTTCTTTTTCGTTGCTAAATTCTGGAAATAAGTATAATCCCGTTCCATTCACCGATCTCATTATTTTGCGAAAGGAAAATTCAGTCATTATCATAAATAAATCGGGAGATAAAAAGCTTTTCAAATATGAAGTAAAATTTCATCGGTAAATTATTTTAGGGGCTATTTGTAACGATACCAAAATCACATTGGTAATTTAATATAAAAAAAAAAAATTCTGTTTCACGATCAGGTGTCATAATGAATCTTTAATAATGAAAGAAAAAAAAAGATGTACACGTTAAGATAATGTCTGACAAATACGTCGAAGCCACTTGAAGCATTAATTCCGCAGCCCGAGGAATTGTCGTTTCATCGGATTGCGTGTTAATGCAGGGGTTAGGCATCGTAGTGACTACTACATTTTTCTTCCGAGCATTCCGACGAGTTTCCGACCTACATAATAACGTGTAATTTGCTGCTCCCTATTCGCTTTATAATTAACATTCCTGACGTTACTGCGGAGCCGACAATGCGCGCGCGAGCAAAGATGACACTTCTGATCTATTAGCGGCGGATAAAATTGTTCCGCAATTTACGAATCGAGTCGAATGAAACGATCGACGGGACTGCGCTGTTTCATTGTGCCAGATCGTTGATTCGCGCCTGGTCAGGGACGCCGTTGGCGTTGCTGCACGTAACAAATGAATCGCCCGTGTAAATGCGGCAATCACGAATTACTGCAGGCATGAATCAGTTTCTCGGCTACGATTGTACCAAGTCGCAAATTCGCGCGGCCGTTGAATTTACTCGCGCTTTACATGCCGCGTTACTTTTTTCTCGTAACGGCGTTGGCAAATTGCAACAAATGCTTTTGACGTGAAAATTGACTGCCTTCGAAGGATGAGATCATTTGTCGTCCGAACAAAATTAAAGCAATCTTTTTTTTTTTTTTTTTTTTTGTTCTTCATTTTAATCGATGATTATTGGAAAAGGAATAAGCAGATATTTATATAAAAAAACTTTTAGGAATTAATTGGAAACATAATTTTTCGCGAAAAAGAAAAATTAAATAAGCCATTGATGTTCTGAAACTGAAATACCAGCATTGTCCGGAAGAGAAAACAAACTGAATGTTACAAATAGAGGAATTCGAATCTCTAATCCTATTTTTCGAAGTTGAAAAAGCAGCACATAATGTAATCCCGATAACTCCGCAGCGATCGCTGCGTGCGATGATATTGCAACGTATATATGTAAATTTATTTATACACGTGTGCTCGTCCCATTTCACATCTACAGACTTACGTGTATTTTGAAAATGTTTCTTGCCGCAATACAACGAAGAATAAATTGTTTCAACTGACTCAAGCGATAAAGCGGATCAATTTGAATGACGTATAGTATATTATGGAGCGTGCAATATATTGATATTCAATTGCACGAAATATCATGCTTTTGAAGTTAATGTATCATCAAAGTGTTTCGGACCAACAATTTGTATAATTAAAAAAAACAAAAAAAAAAAAAAAAAAAA
>JABFQA010002370.1:0-11396 GCA_022817065.1 Probaryconus sp. ZL-2020 | reverse complement strand
GGGTGACAAATTTTTTTTTTTTTTTTTTTTTTTTTTGGTATTTGTTATTGCAGTATGAACAATTGAAGGGGAAATAAAATTTTTTTGATTTTAAACCCGGCTGGATAAATAACCGATAGTCGTACGTTCCGCGTGCAAAACGCAATTTGCACAATTGCTTCGCAGTCAGATGTGTCGCCAGGGTCATTCAATTATGGCAGTTTGCACGACTTTTTTTTTCACTTCGCCGCAACGCAAAATGTCGAACTAAAACAAGGTTTTCCTCGGCGCCAAAAGGCAACATTTTTATGTAGCCCGAGTCCCATCCAACAAAACAAAACAATTGCGATCAACGAAAATATTGTTTTCGCTCAGGCTCTGATTCAATTTTCTACGAAATTCAATAAAATTCCAAACAATTTCCTGAACGAAAAAAAAAAAAAATATATATATAAAATAACGGTCCGGTGGTGTTCTTCTCGACGGAAGTATTTTATGGAATTCACGAAAAGCGGGGCCAACTAATCCGACTTGGCGAAAATTCGCTGCCAACATTTTTGCAACTTTGACGGTTACAGAGTTATTCGACGTAAGGACCCTTGAAAACACCGTCGTTCTGTCCTCGTTTAATGACGTCAGAAATGAGAAAAGTTGCCGGCGCAAATGACACTGGAAGTAAAGTGCACTCCTCTCGGTCGGGCTTGTATGTGTATTACGCGAGTTTCCGACACACCAAATGCCTCTGAACTCGAATTCGTTTTAAAAGATTAATGTGAAAAGTGCTCGTAATTATCGCAGCCTTTTTTTATCAACAAGATTTCTGTTTTGTTGCAAACATTTTGAGCGATCATAAAAAAAAAGTAATAATAAATAAAAAAAAAAAAAAAATAATAATAAAACCTGATTGTTTCGAAACGGAAATGTAACCTTTGAGGCGTCAACAAAATGTCAGAACATAAATGATGTTTTCTGTAAAACGACCCCTTTGATATTTGAGATTATGCTTATGGCTAAGCACGTACTGTAAATAATCTCACAAGTGAAGGTACAATGCTGGATAACGTTTAAAACGTCGAAACATAATTATATGAAGTTTTTCATCTGTTAACGTGCGATTGAATAAAGTGATATTATTTAAAGATTCCTGAGGCCGGTTCAGACACCTCGAGCGTAATTTGTAACTTTAAGGGTATCGAGATCCAGGTGAGCGAGGTGCTCTGCGCGCATGCACCAGTAATCGTGAAAGTTTCGAATCATTTTATCTCTCCGCCACCGGCAGTAAACAATCTTCTGCAACCTGTCAAGATGCAATATTGTATCATCTAAAACGAATATAACCGCATTGCGAAAGATATTTATATCACTTAATTCAGCCTTAATCCCCGAGCCATTACTTAGCCGACTGCGTCTGCGTCTCGTCGTATCATAAAGGAGCCTTAAATAAATCATCCACGACGTAATAAAAGAAAGGTATACACGAAGCAGGATTATTCACAGCATTCGAAATGGTCTTGAGGACGATGCCCACAGAAGGGGAGAGGGGAGATTTCATGATAGTTATTATTGTTATTCAAAGCAGTCCATTGAAAATCGATTTCCAAAGGAATTGGCACCTCTCAGACGTGGATCACTGTTGCGGGAATTGATAACGGACTGTTAATAACAGACAATGCGTCGGAATTGAATTAACATCGGAATATACGCGCACGCGATGGCGGCTACGATGGAATGGTATCGTTTGCACGTGGGCAGCGCGTTTGTCGTCACGTTCCTGACGAGAAGTATCGATATCTGGCCTTGTGTTGTTTGCAAGGCACTGTCGCTCGCAGGACTTGGCAGATGCGAAATTGACTGGCTCTGATTCTCGTCGCAGCAAGTAGCTGAGTTAGCTTTGTCTTCGTTCCAGGGGCTACGGCTTGCATACGTGGCGGTCTGGAAGCAGTGGTAGAGGGGCTGCACGGTGTAAGATGAAAGACCACCTGTCTTGGTTGCGCAACGTTAGAAACCCGAGATACTGACGAAGGAAAGAGTTTTGTCGTTTTAAAACGCCTCACGAGAATGTCACGTCAACGCATATATGTGTGTGTATTAGCTCGCATAGAAGGTTCTCTCATTCGTCGTCGTCCACTGGAAGGAAAAAACACGAGGCTTTGTGCAACGTAAAATTATCTTGTCTATTGTCCCGACATTGTGTGGAATGAATTAGCTAGGCGGAAGACTCGTAAAGTAGCCTTGTCGTTGTTGTTACGCGAGCTTGATACAGAACACGCGTTCTATAGAGTTGTGTTCCACAAACGCCTGACATTGGTAACACAATGCTATTTGTAAATCTGATATTAGCAACTGTTTCGGTTCTTGTCTTCTCTGGATGCTGCAATTACTGACACTTTTGGTACGATGCATTGAGACAATTGTTAGTTTTAATGACATCATCCTGTAATTGATTCATTTATAATTTATTTGCTTTCTGAAATATTTGTTAATTTATTTTTTCATTCGTGAAACTTGTCTCATTATTTTGATACTCGAAGACGACAGAGAAGAACTAATTATAAATTTAAACTCGTTGCATATCATCGAAGCAAAGCTAAAAAGGTGGGATAAAAGCGTAATAATCTTGGCTCCGAGTAGACGCTTCGCAGCGTCTTAAGGAAAAGTTCGATTATCCTGTCGAAGTATTTCCTAGCGATCGCTTTGTGTTTCTACTGACGATAAAGCTAGGAGTTGAGTATCCTTGATTCCGGCGCGCCATAAAACCTCCAGTAATCGAGTATCGGGCTGCCGGAATCGTCCGAAATAGACTGACGAACGAGACTCAAATAAAGCGTCCTCCGCTGTCGCTTCGACCCCGTAACCTATCGTTGGATACCTAGATCGTGAGAAATGTCTGCAACGCAATTCGTTCGGAGTCCTCGGAATTCAATATAGCCGATGATGGACTCTGCAATCGAGAATCCAAATCGAAAAAAAATAATAAAAAATAAAAAATAAATAAAAAGTCGAGTCGTTAAGAATTTCTGATGCACTCTTTGATTCCGATTCATCGAAATATACGAACGCTTGAAACAAGAGAGGATTCCACCTTTCATTTCATTCAATTTCCCTGGTCAGGACTCAGTCGCTTTCTGTGAGCGCAGTCACTTTATCCATTCGCATTAATTTTATCGATTTCGGTCGCGTTGCTTTGTTGAAACAATACACCCGTATTAACCGTGTTCTGTCGAACCGGTATGGCATTACGAAGTAATCCAACGTAGCTGTAATGCACGCGGAAAACAAAATGAACGAAAAGAAAAAAAAAATTACTACATCGTGCAAACGATGTTCTTTCAAAACAAAATGATCATTAAGCGGCGTCACACGATAATGGCAAATTGATCTGTCGCGAATACATCCGAGTGGCGCGTAATTTCTATCTACCAAACCAAACTGGCGCGCCACCCGATTTTCAATCCCGGATTATGCCTGGCCCTGCAATGTCCCGATACACCGGCCTCTATCTATCTGTCGGTGCACTGCTATAATTCCAGAAATCGTAGCAATAGCTGGCCATTCCGCAGCGATTAGTCGGAACAACGGTTATCGATCAGCCTCTACTCTACGAGCTCTCTGCTGCGATGCGCTATTCCAACCAGTTTTATGCTCAAAATTCGTTATTGCGCCAATCGCAAAATATACCAGTTTCAATACTCAAGTTTTAGGGTTAAGACTGTTCCATTGCTTTTGTTAATCTAACGTTCTTATTTATAATATCTCTGAAATAATTTTGCATGTTTTTTTTTTAGGGAGATCAAAATCAACGAAGTATCTTTACGTTTAAATTCAATGAAAAACGACGACAATTGTACAACAGGCGGATAAGTGGCAGTTTAGCTAGAGAGGAAGAGAAAGAGAAAAAAAATTGGATAAGCATAAAAGTGCAAAGTAGTAAAACGAATATCCCCGACGCTTATTTGCCGGTTATTATTCGAGATTGTGAGATGCTTTTAACGCGATTAGCAAACTGCGTGCGTTAAACGTAACGAAATCAATGCTAACTTCATTATACGAGGCTGTTACGTATCGGGATGAAAGTTTTGCTCGAATAAACCTGACGAAGTTTCCGGCGTGTCAACTCGAACGCTTATTTTGTCGGGTTATTCGCCAGACGTCTGGATTCCTGGCCATTCGGATTAGCGCGACCGCGCGCCATTACGTTTATCTATGCTCATTTCGGCTTCCGTGGGATTTCGCTGAAAAAGTTATGGCGGCAATGGGAGTCACAAAAGACACCAGGGATACTCGGGGAATTTCAAAAGTTGTTCGCCGTGCAATTAGCGGCGCGGATCTTACCAAGTTCGCACACTTACTCGGTGGCACACACTCCAATTATGGTTTCCAGTAGCTCCTCGTTCAATCCCAATAAACTTAGTCTTTCGGCTCGACCAATCATGACGGCGTCCTTGAAAGTTTGTCATCTTAGACGGACCCTCCGTCTTTGATTCGCGCGCCGGTTAAGGAAATGTTTGAATGAGGTTTTATAACGAAAGCTTTCCGAGTGTTCTTCAACCGTCATTTCAGAATTATTATGTCGGCATTTTGTACGAGACGCTGCCGGGGTTCTGTTTGTTCTTTCGGACACGTTCAGTTACTTTCTACACAACGTGTACTTTTTCTAGTTGTGTTTCTTGTCAACTCTTCTGCTTTATATTCCATCGATTTTGTTATTATTTCAATTTTGCAATGTTGGATCAATTTTCTATATTCCTCAAGTAAAATATCCTTCATTTTTTGTTTGTTAATAATTGTTCGCATTTGTTATCAACAAATATTTCAACTGAACGTGATGTTGATTGAATATGGATTTTCATAAATAAAATAGAGATTTATTATGTAATTTAATATCATTAAGTTATTATTCACTATTATTATTGTATTTAATGCTGTTAATATTATATAATCCCGTTATATGCCTGAATATATACCGCGTGGATGTTATAATTCGTCCATTCAATAAATAATGTAATTAAGGAAACTAAAATTCAACTCTAAACATACATTTATGCGTCAGTGAATTACGTTACTGTATATATAGTTTATATTTGCAATATTTACTAACTAATGAGTTCGTCGCGAATACATACGGACAGAAATTACACCCAACCCTATATATATATATATATTATTTATTCCATTTATTCCATAATTTTCATCGATGCGTACGCGCTGTGCTTATGACATGTTTTCGATTAAATCAAATTCAGTATCATCTAATCGCGTTTATTTTAATTTTCACCATTGAAACGTTATAATTAAAATTTGATTTGATACATCGAAAACACTCGCATCAATTTCGCATCTAAATAACATTGAAACTGCGAATAACTTTTGACGTGAGTAATAACAGATTAGTAACTTACCAAAGAGAAGAAAAAAAAAAAAAAACAAGCCAAAAATCAGTACTAGCCCTATCTCTCTGGTACCTAATGATACTTTCTGCAAATGTATGTTTAATGTATAAAATGGCTTCTAGACAAGCTTCTCATTTATTACGAAGATTAATGAATTTGCGGACGAGGAGCTTCTAAGCGTTCATAATTCGTTCCGTTCTCGTGGCGGACATGTATCTCCACCATTTTCAGGTAGCGGCAGGGAACTCGTTTTCCAAGACAGACGAAGAGAAAGAAGGGAAGGCAGTTAGAGTATTTTTAATAGCGCTTAATAACGCGCCGAGCGTCAGTTCTCTGTCGTCTCGACGGCACTTACCGGAGCGCTTGTACGTCACTGTATCTTGGCCCCAGGATTATCACCTGTATCTCCCAACCTCGGCAGATCTCAATGTCAATTCTACGAGTTAATGCAACATTGTCCCAATGATAATGGTCATTAATGCTTGATTAACGTTTATTGTCTCGTGCAATCTGGGAACGAGTCGTTATCTCACGTTCAGAGTAGAGTTCTAATTTTTAGTCCTTGATTTTACATTGGTTTTTGATGAATAAGATTTAATTTTCATGACAAAAGCACCCTCGGGAGAACGGTAAAATTGACACCACGTGAAATTTTAATTCGTCCTGTTTAATAAACAAAAATTATATGGTATGGTCACAACCCCTGGCCATGACGCGAAAATCTTCGATCGAATGACCGTCCCACGTGAGCGTAATCCAAGATGGGAAATCGATTGTCTCGGGCCCATAAAAGGCAAGCCGATAGCCCCAGGCAGAAAAAAGTAGCATTCATTTTTTTTTTGTTTCAACATAATTTGAAAAGGTGGACGAAAAACGCGATTGCAAAGAAAAGAAGAGAAACGAGCTCTCGTTCCTTTGTGGAAAGCCTCAGCTCATAAGCATAATTCACAGACGAGGTCGACGATACTTCCTCGGCAGAAAACGAACGGGGTCCATTGATTCTCATTTTGTTATCCCCTCCGCCGAACGGCGGACGCTCTTTATGGCTCAGTTTGCGAGATTCGCAAAGAATAGTTCCCACGTCGCGCGCGCCAGATACTCTCTCGTTTTATTTCTTGCTCTCTCTCTCTCTCTCTTTGTCTTTCTCTGTCTTCCTCTCCTCGACAGCGCGACGAACGAACCGGCAAGTCGGTCGGCTCTGTATCGCTTCGAGATGCGTGGCGACGAGTCGAAAGTCCGTTCTTCCGAACGCACAGGGTTAGACGAGACGGCCGCACAAAACCGGTCGTAACATCGGCGAGTCGTCGACTCGTGACCTTGAGTGCCGAAGAGTCCCTCAGTTGCCGCCGCCACGACCGCGCTTCGCCAATTTAAGCACCACTCACGAAATATCTTCGACCGTCTTTCCCTTTTTCTTTTTTCTTTTTTTTACCCAATCGAACACATCATGTACATCCAAGCAATTTACCACTAAAACGTTTTTATATAATCCATTTACATCCACGAAAGAAAATAAAACATCCTTAACGTATGAAATATCTTTTCTTAAGAATAATACCTTTTTTTTTTTGCAAAAGAGCTAAATTTACTTATGAAAATTGACATTAAACAATATTTCAAACAATTATCATTCGATGATCTTGGTATCAGTTAATGTATATGAGAATTGTGTTCATTAACGTGCGGGTAAATAATCGTTAATCACGTACGAAGATTTGCATTCAGTAATTTAAGAGCGAGCTTGATATTAGAAGGTTTAGTCATGATCAGAAAGTTCTGATAGTTACGAAACTGGATAATCGTTATATATATTAACAGGTTATTATCAATGTTAAACGATCGGGGTAAAAATTCATTCAACTTTCACAAATTAAAAAGATAAAACGTTGAAGAGATAATTTTACCATCGAACAAGGCGTATCTCGCGCGAAATCTGAGTTCATTAATAATTCTTTTCTGATGAGACTTACTCGAGATGTTTCCTCATAACTAATACAAATTTATATCACGTCATTCATTGAGCATTGCGAGCCATCGGATAATGGGTTATTTTAATTTCCAAGATAAAGTGGAAGCGAATCGATAAAATTACAATCGCATTACATGTGTTTCTTGTCGCGCATTACACGGCATCTCATACAATGTGTCTAAGTATATTTGTATGCATTTACATAGTTATATGTCGAAACATTGATTTAAAGCGCGCGTTACGCTTACAAGCCAGAATCCAATATTAACATCATTTAATAAAATGTAAACGTCAAGGCGAGTCGATATTCTCGCGAATTCATTTCTTCGCTACTTTCTAGCGAAAAAAATACCGCATTCTAAACTCGTGTTATATAATTCGTTTCACAAACATGACGCCTCATTATGCAAGCGAATGTTATGTTACTACAAGCTGTCTATTCAAGATGTTCCATTAATGAACATCATCTTGTTGTTACTTCCTCGGGCATGGTTTGCGTAGCGTCATCTGGCCCCTCGTCGATGGAACCTACAAACTCCTAACATCGTTACAATCTGTAATGTTATTGCTATTTTAACAAAATTCCTACTCCATCGAAAGATGCTCCTTTGTTATTCCGTTCGTTTTGCTTTCGAGCGAGAGAATCCTGCAATTTAATGATCGGATAACATCGTTTTATTGTTTCCTTTCGACAAAAATAAAATCCACCCTAGCCGTGCGAAAATACACACAATCTTATTTACATTTATTTTGAGTTAATTAAACTTAGGTGAGGAGGGGGAGGGGGGAGTGAAAATTCCCCTCGATTCACTAATTAATGTAAATCTGTATTTCGATCGCAATCCTAAATCGCCGAACAATGAGCCATCATATTTTTTGACTCCGCTACATTAACGATTTAATTTCGTCAATGGGCTTTAATTTAAAAACCTCTGACACACGTATATACGTATCTCAGTCGCAAAAGGCACAAGTTTCATTCCGACTTTTGTCTGAGAGTATCCCCTCGGTAATTTAATTAATGCGTCAATCAGAAAGTCTGCGTTCGCCCGACGCGACATTACGGAACGAAATTATTCCTACCCTTTTGCAGGAATATCGCGCGTCAGCGAAACAAATGATCTTTGACGCGGATGATTTTTAAGCTTTCCCCCAGTTATTTTGCTTAGCCGCAAGGGCCGATGATTGTGGAGCCAACAGCCAAGGGAACAACGGAATTCTGTTGACCCTGCTCGATAACGCTTCCGTTACTCTCACGAATTTATCCTGAATTGCGTTTTGGCGTGGTTGTTGTTGCGGTGCGGCTCGTTTACGCCCCAATCCTGGTAATTCCGTGCCTCGTGTACCCGACGCCGTAATATAAACTTTCCGACTTACTACCTGACGGTTTCTACGGTAAAAAAGATACTCGGGGTCGAATCGCACAAAGAACCATACAGACCTTTGCGGCGTTTTAATTGAGGTTAGGCTTGTAATGGGGGCTTTAGGAGTCAATTTCAAGTGAAATGGAATTTGGAATTCAAATTTCTCAAAGCGGACGAAAACATTTTATTCACAATCAAATGGAGTGCAGTTGCTTTAAGCGTTAATTTATGAAAATGGATGCATCGTAATTGGAAAGTTCGTGGTACCTGAACATTGGTTTTCAGAATTATTTTTATACTTTTGTTATCGCGGTTTGGAAACTGCGTGTTTCGGATTAAAAACAAAAAAGGACAATTCCTGATCTTGGCAGGGATTTTTTGACGTCACAGCGAAATGTGAATCGTCATTTACGATCGCAGTGCCACTTGTACGATAATACATCGATTTTGAGGGAAATGCGGCTCGAAATGCGAAATTTGAAATCCTGAAATCCTTAGGAAGCCCGATCGGTTACGGCGTTACATTGCTTCCGCGTTGGTGACACTGGAAACGTGCCAGGTCGAATGCTTCGAGTTCTGTCTACGTCACGCGTCGTGCTCGTCGAAATTCCACTTGCTCCGCAAACTTTTTCGCCTGCTAAAATACTTTCCAACGAAATTGGATATTACTTGCATTTTTCTGATTCCCGATCATGACGCCACTTTAATTACTAGACGCGATCGCTCACCTTTTTTCTTTTTTTTTTTTTTTTTTTTTTTTTTTTTTGTTTGTTCTCCGCGAACAAAAAAATTAGCGAATTTGTATTAACCGGAAAGCCGGGCCGAAAATTTGTTTGCAACTTTAATGAAATTTTTTGAGGGACGTTTCTGTCGGTCCGTACCTTCCGGATAGGTACAAAATGGTCGTGAACTCGAAGTCGAGCTTCGGCCATTATAATTGGTTTATGCGTATTTTCATTTGAATTGACAGATAATTAGAAACAAGCTGTATCGTGATTATCTTTACGATTCGCGTTTGTTCGTACTTGAGGGCATTCGTGTTCGCAAATAGCAACACACGGCACACAAAGCGTGGACAAGTTTATTGTCATACAAGCCGGTGTCCAGGCTCTGTGTGCAAGCGTTTTATTACATTTGCTTTGCCAGTATGACGTACGCGTGTGAGCGAGCGTCCGTGAAATATCATTAACGACGATGTTTAACTTCGCGCTAGGGCAGTATAGCGCAGAAAAGGTGCTGTCATCATTATTAGTAATGCTATTTAAATATTTGACTAACATAATTGGTAACTACGAGCTTAATAAACCTCGATACTATGAAGCAAGAACACCTGCACGAGCTGCTGCAATTCCACAAACAATCCCTATTAATTTAGCTTTCTGTATAATCTAGATATATATATATATATATATATATATAGAAATTCATTTTAATTGTCAACCAATAGAATTAAACCTTATCGTACAAGAGCGTAAAGTCAAGATGACATGTTTATTTTATCATCCGAGTCGATTACGCCGGACACTTCATTACAAACTACAAGCAAAGAGGTAAAACAATCAGAGAAGCAAGAATTTTTCGCCGTAAAACTTGATTGGCCGCCATTTAGTTGAGAAGACGAAAAAAAAAAACGTGTAAACTGGCTGACAAAGTTCATCACATAAAACAGCGCGTAGTCCTGTTTTTCGTGAGCGCGAAGTCGTGAATATATTAACGTCGAGATTTTTTGCAGTAGCGAGGACGTTTTCGTGACATCCTGAAAAATGGTCGCTCGGAGTATTATTCGCAGGAAGGAGCGCGGAATAGAAGAGCCTGATTTTTCCGCAAACTCCTTCCTTCTGTCCGTCAATCCGTTGCCTCTCATTTCGACCCACCCTACGAGACTACTCGCGAATGATTTGATTAGAGAACAATGGGTTTCCATTAACAGCGCCGTCCAGTACCCTTCCATTTGGTCCTCGCTGTCTGTCAACCGACTGTCAACCTCCCTCGGCGCTCGATGTCTGTCTCGTTTAGCAACAACCCATCTCGTCTCTACCCTTCTCTTTCTTCCTCTGTCTCCCTCCGTTCTTAATTATTTAAATATGCATTCTCCTTATGCATTTCATCAGCTCCGTAAATGAGACTACTCGCGGCATCTTCCTGTGTTCGTAGTTATGTCATTCCGCACTGACGTTTCATTTGGATAACGACTTTTGCGTCTGTCTATCCTCTACCTTCCTGGCATTTTCCCTCTCTCCTCCTTCCCTCCTCTCCCACCACCCCTCTGCCGTTGATCTTTGATGAAGTTTTGACAATGTTACTTTTGAAATTGTCAATGAATATCTAAACGATTGCTCGAAGCTTTATTTTAGAGTTACGTCGTGTACATCTTTTACATTCTCAGATTACTGTTATATTATCTGACTCGCGTTAACTGAAATTGAAGCTTGTTTGTTATTTTTTTATTGGCAATTCTTAAAAAGTGTCAATGTATTATTTCTTTTTTTTTTGTTGTTGTTCAAATCCTCCACTTTACATCTGGTAATCCATTTTGTTTATCAAATCCTGGGATGAAAAAAGCTTTTGGAAAAAAATTATTTCATCTACAGGACAATGCAGACATCGCAATTGGAGTTATCAGAAATCCTACCGGGATTGTGGAAAAAAATCAATTAATCGGGCATTATTTTTTTTTTTTTTTTTTTTTTTTTC
>JABFQA010002369.1:0-11397 GCA_022817065.1 Probaryconus sp. ZL-2020 | reverse complement strand
TGGGAAAAATTCTAATGAGGAACTTACCTAGGTATCCCAGGACTCCGGTGAACCAATTCCACATGTCATCAAACATGTTTATTTCTTGTTGACAGTGCTTTTAGTTGGAGACAAATATTCGATGACTCTGCAACAAAGAGAATTGAAAAGATTGTGACAACAATTACGGTTTCCTATTCGTTACTACAACCTTGAGTAACATACGTCAAAATACGCGTCACAGCTAATTGTTAAATCCTGACCGAGGGGATTTTTCTTGAAAAGTTTATCTTGTTTTTTGAAACACTGTGGAAAGGGAATTTAATTAATTTTTCCTTACAATTTTGACAGTTATTGCAAAATTTGGCATAGTTAAAAAGGGAAGGGTGAAAATAACAGTTCGGGTGTCGGACTATGCGGGAGTTTATAGGGTTGGGCCTTGTACAGAGAATGGTTTAGAAGTGAAAATTATCGAAGAGGTTAATGTCCTCAGTACTTACTCTACGAATATAATGGAACTCCGCTGTACTCAAAACGGAGAAAACCAGGAAAAATAAATTTTCCTCCGTAGAAAAGTACAGCCCGTGCTGGCTCTTGTTGGTTGGCAGTTGGCACTGGTGACGTCTACTTCCGTCCCCCATTTTGAATCGTTACTACCGCATTGCTTGGCGCCAAAATTTGAAACTGTAATTTTTAACAATTCAGGTTTTCAACGTTTTTAAATAAATATGTTTTTTTTTTATCTTCATGGTCTAAATAAATTGGCTTTAGAAAAACATTTAAAGACAACATCGTGTCCACATAATTTTTAATCCAACTAAAGCGCCTCTCCTTAATACGTCCCTGACTTGAGAGCTGTCACTTATCTCTGCTGAAATTACATTTCTAATCTAAACTTTTTGTCGCTTTAATCAGGAACAAACTAAAACATAAAGTGAAAAATTTTTCGCAAATCATCATTTAATTATTTTCTTGCATTTACAACAACTAAATAATTACAATTATATCTAAAAATAACAAAAAAAAAAAAAAAAGATTTTCATAATTTTATTAGACCTGAAAAAAAATGTCTGGCAACGTTCTAAAAATTTGGAGAGGAAATTTCTGTAGATTAAAAACGTAAAATTATGTCCATTTTACGGAAGAATATTTTCTTTCTACGATTCTAAGGATTCTAAAATTAGGATATTTGTTTATGTGAAATTTTTGAATGAAAAAAATTTAATTCGCTGATGAATGTTACGCGTCAGTAGAAAAGCGCCAGGTTGATACGGCACTGAACGCCATGTAAAATGACTCCGAAATATGCGATATATCGATTCGTTTGAGTAGCGCGGCTAAGTTCGCGTTTACCGTGCATCGTTTTGGTGATGTTTGTCCTTAAAGTAGCGTTGTTAGTTTCTTAATTGGACGTTTGCTGAAAGGAAATTCGTTATTAAAAATGGTTTCAGTGGATCCAAAAAAGGACGGCGGTCCGAACACGAAATTCTTTGAATCCCCGGAAATTCTTACACAGCTAGACGGCGTAAAACAATGGCTTTTGAAGAACTGTAAAAAGGTAGGTTTACGCCCGGCGCGCGTCTTCTCTTGGTATTTCGAAAATACATGTTTCCTAGAATTATAATATCGGTTAAAGATGAATTCATTTTTTAATAATAAATTTGGAACTTTCATTTCATGCCGTATTAAGATTCAGAATGATTTTTACGTACGTGAATATGTGTATGTATGTGCGTTAAAGCATAACCTATACGTTGATGTAAAGCTTCGTCGTGACATTCTGTGTATTGCTTATGCATACGCTGCAAAATGTTCCAAGTCATGTTTTGCATTTGTAAGATAAAGAAATGTCAAATTTTATGAATCGATTAAATAAACGATTTAAATTAATTCTAATAGTTCTTTTTAATTTCTTTCTTCGACTATTTTTAAATATTTCATTTATTGATAGTATAAAGAAAGACAATGTAGTTTTTAAAATATCGTTGTTTTAATTGAAAAAATAAAAATCAACTATTTTTATTCAAGTTTTCAATTTCATGTTTGCAGAATTGAAATCACAACGAATTAAAATAAAATATATAATTCTTATTTATTTATTATTTCAGTATGTGCAAACAGATCCACCGACTAATAAAAGTTTATCAGCTTTGATAATACAATTATTACAATTTCAAGAAGATAATCTTGGCAAAAATGTGACAAAACCGGCAATGACTAGACTTCCTGTAAGTATACAAAATAAACAATTAATTAAAGAAATGAAAAATATTCTTTATTACTTATTATTTTTTTTTTTTTTTATCATAATATTTCAGATGAAGTGCTTTTTAGATTTTAAACCTGGAGGCGGACTTTGTCACATTTTATCCACAGCTTATAGGTTTAAACATGAACAGGGTTGGAGACGATTCGATTTTCCTGTCGGCAAGGTAAACATATGTTTCACAATTTGATACAATATGTAATACCAATAAGAAATAATTAAAAATGTATTTTGCAGTCTGGTTCTCGATTGGATCGTGTCATTGAAATGTTTATGTCTGCTGAACGAGCTTTAGTTCAATTTCGTTGCATTTCAACACCAACTGTATACGTTAGGCCTGAAGTTGAAAAAGCGATAGCTACTAAAGTGAAAGAAGTGGTGCGAAGACATAATGGTAATATTGCAGAAAACGAGGCCGATGCTACTCACATCATTTATCCACCGGTAGATCCTTTCAGCGAAGAATATGCCAGACCTTGTATGCGACGTGGTAGCTCTGTATTGTTGCATTGGTATTATCTTCCTGACAGCTATGATTCTTGGGCCACTCTTGATCTACCATGGGAATTTCCTGAAACTGGATTTGGCAATATTAACCCAAGGTTTGTATTACTTACAATTTTTTTTTTAATGCATTTTGTAATTTGTTTATTGAAAATTTGTTAATGTATTTTTTGTAGAACAATGTATAAAGTAACATCAGATTGGGCATTGCATTTGGATCAGTACAATGAATGGATGAATGAAGAAGATTACGAGGTTGATGATAGTGGTCAGAAAAAAGTGCATAAATATAGATTATCAGTTGATGATTTAATGGCCCAACCATCTCATCCGCCATCAGCTAAGAAACCGAAAAGGAAAAGATCTCCTAGCCCTCCACCAAAACTTGGAAAACGTAAAAGGTAATATTAAATTTGTTTTTTATTTAACATTGAAGATATAACTTTAAAAATGATCATGCAGTTTATTATAATTGATTTGCTTTCATAAATAGTGGACGTGGTCCAGCTGGATTGCAATCAACTGCAACATCTTCAACTGGTCCAAAGAAATCTCGCGGCGGTAATGACGAAGAAGAGGATTTGACACAAGGAATGGAAAATCCACCAGCAGAGCCACGAATTGTTGAAGTAGTCGCTGCACCATCAAATTCGTCTATATCTGGACAAAGCAGCAATTCCATTGGCGGAAGCAATGCCAGTTCCAGCGGAAGTAAAAAACAAGATAATGAACTGCAGCCACTGAAATGTGGAAATATGGCTGATTTAGACGAACACTCGGAAGGTGACAAAAATAGTGCACAAAGTTTGAATGACAGAGAAGAACGGGACAAAAGCAATGAAAGAAGCGACGGCAACAAATGTGACGAGCCTGAAGACAATGTCACAGAACAAACTCACCATATTGTGGTTCCCAGTTATTCTGCTTGGTTTGACTACAATTCTATCCACACGATCGAAAAGAGGGCGTTAAATGAATTCTTCAATGGCAAAAATAAATCCAAGACCCCAGAAATATATTTAGCTTATAGAAATTTCATGATCGATACTTACAGGTTAAATCCCACAGAGTACATTACTTCAACGGCTTGCAGGTACATTCAATTCCATAACAAATCAATTTCAAAATTCACGTTAAATTTTCTTATTTCAAATATTTATTCCACAGGCGTAATTTAGCTGGTGACGTGTGTGCTATTATGCGCGTGCATGCATTTTTGGAACAATGGGGTCTCATAAATTATCAAGTCGATGCAGAATCAAGGCCAACGCCAATGGGTCCACCTCCGACGTCACATTTCCACGTACTATCCGACACACCATCTGGTTTGGCTCCAGTCAATCCAAACCCTCCAAAAACGCCACAACCATCCGCGGCAAAGACTCTATTAGATTTAGAAAAGAAGCCTATTGGAAATTCTATCGGAGTCGAAGAGAAAGTGTCAACTGGTGCTATGACGAATTTCGGTTTGAAGATAGATCAGTATTCTAGAAAGCCAGCTGTCTTAAAAAATAAACAGGCTGCTGGTGCTACACGCGATTGGACTGAACAGGAAACACTGTTGCTATTGGAAGGATTAGAATTGCATAAAGATGATTGGAACAAGGTATGTGAACACGTGGGTTCAAGGACGCAGGATGAATGTATCTTACACTTCCTCAGACTGCCGATAGAAGATCCTTACTTAGAAGAAGGAGGACCAGAAGGTTTAGGACCTCTGGCGTATCAGCCCGTGCCCTTCTCAAAGGCTGGAAACCCTGTCATGAGCACTGTCGCGTTCTTGGCTTCTGTCGTTGATCCTAGAGTAGCTGCCAGTGCAGCTAAAGCAGCGATGGAAGAATTTGCAGCCATCAAAGATCAAGTACCCGCTGCGTTGTTAGATCAACACTTAAAAAATGTGCAAGCCAGTGCCAATTCTGACGGTAAAGATTCAAAAAAAAAAAAATAATAATAAATAATAACTTATTAATGCATTTACAATAAAATTAATAATTTGCCTCATTAATAAAATTTGTTTGACGATTTCAGGTAAGTTTGATCCAGCTGCTGGTCTGGCACAGTCCGGTATTGCTGGAACTGGACCTCCTGAATCTCCCGATGAAGCAACAACGCCAGCAGCAACCCCTGCATCTGGTACTGCTACCTCGCCACATTCTGCAACAACCCCCGAAGGCAAAAAAGAAGAGCAACCGGAAAAAGCGAAAGAAGGAAGCGCGGAGCCTGCTACGTCACCGTGCATCATGATGTCCATGCCGGTTCCTAAGAAAGAAGACGCATCTGAAACTGAGACGAGACCAGAACAACCTGAAAAAATGGAAGTTGACTCGAAAGAAGAAGAGGAGCCCAAGAGCAAAGTCGACGGAGAAGATTCTGAAGCGAAAGAAAAGAAGGACAAGGTTGCTATTTACGTTTCATCGTACCATTATTTTACTTATATATATATATATTATTTGTAAAGAAAAATGTTTAAACAAATTTTTTCTGATTATCTTTTAGGTGGTCCGGGACGCGCAATTGCAATCTGCAGCAGCGGCTGCTTTGGCCGCTGCGGCTGTAAAAGCGAAACACCTTGCAGCCGTCGAAGAGCGAAAGATAAAATCACTTGTTGCTCTTCTCGTAGAAACTCAAATGAAGAAACTCGAAATCAAATTGCGTCATTTCGAGGAACTGGAAACAACTATGGAACGTGAACGAGAGGGTCTGGAGTATCAGCGACAGCAACTCATTACCGAACGACAACAATTTCATTTGGAGCAATTAAGGGCGGCAGAGTTCCGCGCGAGGCAACAAGCGAGTCAACGACTTGCGCAAGAACAGCAGCAGCAACAACAGCAACAGCAGAATCAGCATCCACCGTGGCAACAAAACGCGCAGCAGCAGCAACAACAACAGCAGCCGCCGAGTCCGCAGTCGCAGCAACAGCCACCTCATACGCCCCCGCAGCAAGCGTAAAGTACCAAATGCAGATACATGTATATCTAGTGGGCGGTAACGATCTAACCAGATGGCGGTGCTCTTCGCACAACAGTGGCGCCAACTGGGCGAGTCGCGCAAGTTATTGGCACAAAACTTTTTCTATCTAAAAATAAACACAATAAACGTTTAATCATGTTCCTTTTATTTGTTTGTTGCAAGGATGGCAATGCGCAACTCGTTCATAAATATATATGTATATTGAGTAATGAGTTCTTAAGGAAATCTGGGCTTCCTTTTCGCCCTAACATATTTTTAAACTTTATATTGGCGTCAGCTGTATGCCGGTCGACAGCGCCACCTGGTTTAAAAAACACGGTGGAATGGGCAAACGTTTGGACAAAGTGTGACTGTTTTAGGACCCAGAGTGAATAATTTTGTCTAAGATTATCTGAAATTTGTAGAAAAAAAAAAAGAAGTATTTGTGCGAATTAATTATTTGTAGAGTTGATTAATTTGATACCATCTTTTGTACGAATGCTACAGCGTTTATTGCATTTGTGGATTTTGTATTTTTAATTTAACCAATCACATTCACAATCAGTATGTCGATTATACAGACTTATTTTTCGGATAGTTTATCAATAAAAGTAAATGTATCAAATCGAGATATGGTTATTTTCTGCTTTTAATATTAACATTGCAGATTCAACTACAACGCGTGATTCTGTATCAATTCTAGAAGAAGGTCTGTCATGAGTCGAGCGCACTCTGCGCCACCCGGTGGTGGCGCCAGTGGATTCATTACGTGTTCCTTTTTTGCTTCGCCTCCTTCGTAAAGATCTGGTGCTTGATCACTGGCGCACGTACTTATGGGCAATATATCCAACGCTAAACCAAATCCAAATCGTCCGCATCTTCTTATTTCTTCGTTTAATCTATATAATTAAATTTTGTATTAGATTATTTTTGTCCATGTTTACTTTTTGTTTTATTTCAAATAAATGAATATTGAAAAATTAATGTTGAAAACTTACAAATTCCACATTAAATCTGGATCTTTTGATGGTTCTGATGGATTAAGTGTATTTAGCGCAGTCATTAAATGGGAATGATAATGTTGTAAAAGTTGTGTCATGTGCGCTCGTCGAACTTTTCCACTTGTGCAGCAATACAGAAGATTTGTTAAATCAAGTGCCAAAGATCCAACTCGGGACAATTGAAAGTCAACCAGATAAACTTCGTTTTCCTGAACGTGAAAACGTATAGAATTATAAAAATTCAATTCATTGTTAATGAAGTAGTAAATTTATAACTGACTTGTTCGATATCTGTAGATGGAAACATAAAATTATTTGTCCAACAATCACCATGGCAGAAGACTGTAAGTGGTCCTTTGGCTGAAGTTAATTGACACATCGTTTTGAAAAAGACCTCTTCGTCAAGAAATGCTCGAAGTTTCCTCATTATTTCCTCTCTCTTACATTCTTCCATGCTAATTGGTAATTGACTGGAAACCATTGTAATAGCATTGTTTATAGCGTTGCAATAGTACTGTCTGTACCAGTCTTCATTTTCTGGACGAAACAGAGCCTCTTGCACGCCTTGGCCACTTTCCCCGTTGGACAGTCTTTCAAACTCATCCGGCCTTCAATAAAATATTTATTACTTTTACAATATCAAATATACGTTTTAAAAAAGTTATACATAAAAATGTATTGGATAATATATACATATGAATGGGATTAACATAAATCTTTGATTGGACTTTGAACTTTCAATTAAAAATAAATTAATGAAGATTAATATCCTCAAAGAGTTCTTCTGCAATGATAAATAGTATCTTTATAAAGGTTCGCAATAAATTGAATGTTGAGTTCACAAATCAGAGCCTTTTTTTCACAAATTATACTTTATATAAATAATACATAATGTACTTAATCTGATGTTTCAATTTGTTTAATAATATTATACAGAAAAAAAAAAATTGTACAAAAAATTGTTTTTAATATTTTCTATTTTTCGCAGATGCAAAGGAAGTTGCTTTTTCCAGATTTAAATCGCATGATCAACGATAATTTTTCAAAACTCCAGCTCTACTCCCAACACTACAGAATTCACAACAAGCACTAATAGAATGAAAAGCAATCTCAAGTACTTCAGAAGTCGACGAACCTCATTTCTCTGAGGGTGAGACTCAATGCGTGGAATCCAGCCAGAGCTTTCAGCACAGACTTCATTTTATCAAACTCCAGTCCATTTCTGCGATCAGCCATCTTGAAGCCGCGTTCACGAAGATCTTCCATAGCAATGAAATCTGATTTGGCTGCATAGATTTTGGCTACTCCTCGAAAGACCAAGTTCTTGTCCTCCTGAAGCTGATTGAGAGCTGGCCAAACGTAGGTGTAAAAGGCCGTTTCGTTGCGAAAGAGAAATTCGCTTTTGAACGCCTCTCTTCTTTCTTTAGATTCCGGCAGGATCTTGTAGATAATGGACCTCTCCCAAGGACATCGTTCCTTCGTCTTACCTTTGGCTCTGAGACGATACAACATCGAGGTGTAATTGTCACCTCGTCCTGAACCTGGCTCCTCGTGGATGCTGTCGATTTCAACGTCCGGTTCATAATTCTTGAACAACTCGCGCACGGACGTCAGCGTAAGACGCTTTTGCGGCTGCTCCATGCTGGCTGATTTTTCTGACGTGTTAGGTGTCACTGTCGCCAGGCTTTAAAGTGGAGTCACCCGGAGAGTGACGATACAGGAAATAGGCATTTGAATCCACGCGAGGGGCCTTTGCGTCTCCCTCCCTCGGCTTGGGTCGGGACTTAATTTGCCAATCGTTCGGACGCGGCTCAAGGGACAAGGACATTGATACGTGCCAATCAGCCAACTCACTTTCAATTCCAAAGTAATCAAAGCCGTTTGAACTAAGCGCCCAGCGGAGGCGGTCCGGCAGCTTCATTTCATCCTTATAAGCTTTTGGACTGACTATGTCCTCTGACCAATTACATTTTTATGATTTTACAACAATTTTTAATTTAGATAAATTGTAGTCATGAAAGAATCTTTACAAAAAGATCTTTCGAAAGAGATATTCATGAACAAATTATTTAGACGTTGTCAATTTCACTTGAATCTTTTGGGGAAGATCTGTTACGATGATTATTTCCGATGATTATCCATCTAAACAAATTTTAAATTCTACATTGATTTAGATAAATGAAAATTACTCGGTGTTCATAACAAGTCATAATTTGACTTGAACAAAATTATTATTAAAGTTGAAAATTTTAGACGTTTTTATACGGCCTACAAAAATATATGATATAAAATGAAACCAGCAAAAAATATTCAAGTTTATTTTATATATTATTTAAAAAATGCTGTTTTTATATATACTTATCAATTCAAGATTTCGTAATCAATAAATTTGAATGTATTATATTATGAATTCACAAATTCATAATCGTTTTTTATATACAAAAGTTTCATCAACCAGCAATTTATATGTAGCTTTTCATTGAAATTATTCATAAAATACATTTAATTGAATAATAAAATTAATTTTAACTTAACTAATCATAATGTTTCAAAATATTGTTTATTATTTCTTCAAACACACTTAAAATCTAGGGTTACCAACTTCAAATTACCTTCAACCTAGAATATATGTTAATAATCGCAAGGGGACCAGTGAAATAGTACGATACCAATTTTCTGTTATGAAATTATGTATTTAAACTATGGTACAAAATAAATGAACTTAAATACACTTGTCACCGTTCACGTGTGACAGTTATGAATTATCTTTATTGTTTTATTGTAATTGATAAAAATCCAATTACAATATAATACTTTAAAAAAATGATAATGAGTTTTCTTCAAATCTATTTTCCATTTTTTTTTTTTTTAATTTTGCTCATAATTGTATAAAATGTTAAAATTAAATGTAAAGTTAAATACATTGATTACTGTTTATCTACTTTGAAATCCATTTCATTTGTAAGTTCTGATTCTTCAGCTGCTGCTTCTGACATTCCTTTTTCAGTCACGGATAACAAGAAATTTTCCTCACTGCTAGTAAATTGCAATTTTTGCCTCGTATATTTAACCATATCAGATAATTCACTGTATCCGCATTTAAATGCATAATCTATAATCGCCTAAAATTGAAAATAAATAGCAGAATAATTATTTATATCATTTCTTCCGTTTAATATTTAATTAATATAAAGAGACAAATATTTTACTTACAAAAACAGATTTCTTATCATTCCTAGCAACGCATTCTTTGAGTGCGTTATGTAATGTTTCTGGTGAAATCAGGGAATCCAAATATTTTTCTGATTCCCAAAGAAATTGCAATACTGTCGTCATCCAATCATATTCTCCAGCTTTCATTATAAGCCCAATTGCTATCTCAAATATATGTACAGGTATATTTTTTCTTGATCTATCACTTTGTATTATTTTCTAAAAATAAAAATTTGTTAATTTATTCTACATCAAACAATATAATAATAGAAAAATAGATTTTATGGTACCTTATATGATTCATAATATTTAAATGCAATAAGAGCATTATCTTTCGTTATATGTTCCTGATTAAGAACATCTCCAATTTTCTGTACCATTTCAAAAAACATGTTAACAAGTTTATGTTTATTTATGAAATCAAACATGACTATTTGAGACCATATCATTGGCAAATATTCAACTAAATCTTTTGGATGATTATTTTCCATTGTATCAATTATGTTTTCAAAAGTTGCAGGTTCTGGAATAAATATATTCGGAACCAAACTTTGATAAATTGCAAAGAATTCTGTTATTGGTTTTGTTTTCAAAATTAGTGATAGATAATTGCGATAATAAATATGTTCCTGAAACATATATATTTTTATGTTAGTTCCATTTGAACAAAATTTGTTTTTATTTGATATTTATAATATACTGATACCTTTAGATTATCGCCAATAAATTTATAATTATTTCCCTTCAATAAAAGTTTATGAATTCTCTCTGCCAATTCTACATTAATTCCTAAATAGGCAGTCGTCATTGCTCCGGCAAAAAAGAATATATCTTTCTCGTCCTGAACTTCAATTTCTTTTTCTTTTTCCAAATCATCCATAATTTCCATAAGACAAGCGTTGCCTAAATCAACTATAAAAATAAATTTATTTTGTTCTTAAGAATGTTAATAATATATTTTTCGTGAATATCATTTTTAAATAATAATAATTTAATACCATCATTTTTTAATGAAGACAATATGTAGAAATAACTTGTAAGGCAGGGTTTGATATTCCATTCTCGAAATTCTGATAATATTGAACGAATATAATGAGCTGATGCTTTCAAATTTTTACATAAACTTATAACTTTGAGAATAGCATTCATGGTTTGTAAATTCGGCGCAATGTTTTGTTGAGACATTTCAGAGCAATATTGCTGTATCATTGTCCATAAATGGCGTTGTTCTTTTGTTTTAAAATTAATTGTTGTAATCAAATGGTTATAGGTATCTACAGATAATGGGATTTTATTCAAAATGCATTCTTCGTAAAGTTCAATAGCTTTATCTATCTGTTGAATAATAAATTTTCATTAAAAGTTAATTTTTTTTTTAAATCAAGTTTCAATTAATTTAAAATAATTTTTATTAATTATAAACCGTGTCTTACCATTGAATATTTAACATATGCACGTATCATAACGTTATAAGCAGTGCTA
>JABFQA010002368.1:0-11400 GCA_022817065.1 Probaryconus sp. ZL-2020 | reverse complement strand
TATTTTTTTTTTTTTTTTTTTTTTTTTTGTTTTGTTTCGTTCTATGCAGACAAAAAGAGCAGACCTTTTACATAGATTGAATTGTATAAATAACAATTCGATTCTGTGTAAATAAAAGGGTTTGGCGTTGCTCGCCTTAATCTAATTACTCGACGAGCATAATAATTGCACAACAATAATCAAACACCGAAAAAGCAATCGATCAAAAGAAATGAGATCAAATAAATGCGAACTGAAAAACTCTCCTCTGTTATTCGGAATTACGGCCAATATTCATCTGCTTATCTAATTATTTCCGCTCCAACGAAGCACCCCTTTGATTCAAAACCGAATTATACAACAGACTCAACATGTTGTCAAATAAAAGCATTAGCTCGAACGCGCTGATCCTTTTAGGTGTTATAGAAATGCGTTTGCCGTGTACAAAAGAGCGACATCTCAGAAAATGAAGCCTAAAAGGATGAACTCCGGCGTCGACATCGAGAAGAAACATTCGACGGATATCCTTCTTGAGTTTAATTTATCAAAGAGAGGCTCAAATTATTATCATTTAGGAAAGAAAGGTACATTGTATTGGAAATTGTTGCCGTGTAAAATGTAATTTGAATATTTTAATAAATATTTTCTTAAGTTGTTAACGTTGTTAGAAAGTTTTTAGGTTTGATAAAAAAAAAAAAAAAAAACGAAGCGATAAGGAAATGGGATATAAAAAAAAAATTCTTTCCTTTAGAGACCTCTTAAACATTACTGGAATCTTATTAACTTAACAGTTTGTTAAAAGCAAATTAGTGATAAAATGATATGGATCTAATCTTGTGAAGTTTAACGAAATAACCCTAGGAACTATAGACGCGCATTCCCCGACGAAGATATGTTTGCAAGACCATTATGGATCAACGTGGAGATCGTAAATTTATTGATATATTTACTGTGTAAACGCGAGCTCTTATACACTTGCGCTCACCAACTTGTAGACAGGCCTCCTCTCTTACGCTATTTAAAGCAAATACATATAGTTTACTTTGTAAAAATCGTGCGATATAACCGCGTCTTAAAATTATCCTCAAAGCAATAATAATAAAAGCGTTCCGATCTTCCAATTTTATTGTTAAATAGATGCTTTGCATTTGTCAACGAAAATCAATTATTAACGATAGTTTTGAACGCCATCGTTACAAGACAACTCCATAAAAACGTGATTCCCCGCGTCTAGACAACTTGAAAATTAATTTTTAAATTATTCTGTCTGTCAATTAAAAAACTCCAGACAAAACATTACTTATTTCGCGATCCCTATAAAATATGAACGAATGTTGGATATATGTTAATTACGGTATGAGTTTTTATGTAAACAGAGAAAGGGGTTGAGTTTTTGCTGCAATTGGAAGTGCGTCGAGCACAGGCGGCGTTTAAAAAATTCAGTAGCCTATGCTGCTAATGGCTCTGCGACGCGTAATTTCGAATGATTTTTCGCGCTTTTCAACGGGCTCCTGTCCGACGACGCAACCCGGTGCCATCCACGTCGCTAAAAGCTAATGCGGTTGACGCCGCCATATCCGTCAACTCTCAGCCAGTCGCGTGCTTTTCCGCTGTTCTGTCACGCTACTTTTCCCATTCTTTGAATAATTCAATCGACAAAAGATGCAACGCTGCGCTTGTTCCTCTGATTGTTCATTTATTCTTCACGCTGACGCGATCGCTTTTTGCCAGTTTCTGCCTGACACTAACGAATGTCAAACGAGTGTTCTTGTTGAGATGTTACGTCACGAAGATCTTAAGCGTACATGAAATTATAAAAATCCATAACTCTTTTCCCTCTTACATGGGGTTTTTTTTTTTCCTGTGACATTTATATTTGCACGTTCAGAGGATGTGGATAATATAAAATTTCAGTCTCTCATAATTCATAAATGAAAACACGATTACAACGTTTCAGGGTTTATAAAAGTTACATTTAATATAATGTAGACAAATCTTTTTTAATCTAAAAAGCAAAATGGTACTTTTTTTCAGACCGCGTGCACTCTGTAACATTCCCTTTGAATGTGTAACCTCATTTCCACATGTAAAACAACTTTTCTCCTGTCTTGATAAAAGTGACTTATAAAAAAGGCTTCAACAGAAACACCAATTAGAACACTGAAAAAAAAAAAAAACGAAATAAAGAAGAAAATAAAACACTGGACGTCGCGCAGAGAGCTTTATTTTGCTGACACGAATGCTTTCAATAGAGTATTATGTAATCCTTAACAGTGCCCTTCGGATCATCCTGTATATCATCATCCATAAAAAAATTTTCAGCGCAATATGTTTTTAACGCTACTATAAACGTAAATTTGTAATTCGAGGCTTTATGTTTTTCAAATACTTGTGTGCTCTCTTGAGAGAGGGGTCCATAAAACGCGACTTCTGAGGCAGCGCAATTTCACCCCTAAAGCAAAGGCAAATGCCTTATCTCCAGTAGACGTATAAAATGATATAGAAAAAGTTTAAATGAACATTCATATTTTATGACGTTATTAAAGGTGTAATTTGCTATTTGAAAGAGAGTCCTCGGAGTTATCACTTACTCTCTTTACGATTAATTGAATCTAAATTTTAGAAGCTATAATAGACGAAAATCAAGGTGACGAAGACAAAAGTAAATTACGTTGATTAATTAACAATTATGATTTTGGAGTTTTAATAATAGATTATTACCCTTATGGAAAAGTTTTCTCTGAAAAAGTTTGAAAGAATCTTAAACAGTCTGAAAATGTCTGTTCAGATTTGTTCAGATACATTTTCAGACTCTTTAAAATTTGTTCAAACACTTTCAGAGAAAACTTTGTCACAAAGGTAAACAGAGAAGATGATTTTTAGTTTAACGAAATGATTAATTATGTAACAATGTATCTTTTCCAATTTATTGGGGATATTTTTAGAAATACATACCTGTCCATTACGGATCACAAAGTGACCCCAGATCAGAGCTTATTGTTGTTGACGAGCGTCAAGTCTGATCCTTTTTCTCCCCTCCCCCCGCGTTATTTCAGGGATCCCTAATGCCTGCCCGGAGAAATTACGAGCTAGCAAAATATGTGCAAGTGCGTTCATCTAGAAAATTGCAGCAGCTTATTTAACCGTTCATCAGCGAGGGTCCTTCAAATGGACACGGCTTTGTTGCTCCGTAGAATCACCAAACTCTCTTTCTTTCATTTCTGCGTAACCGTTTTATTATTCCCTCATTTAACAGGACTCTCTTCACCCCCGACCCTCCCTCGTGCCTCCTCCAATAACTTCGTTGCTTTGTCTTCGACCTTCAGCTTTCAATTAAAGATCGGCAAAGTAGTGAATGTACGTTCATTTTTATGGCCAAAAAAGGCGAGGAGTAAAAGTTCCCAAAAACTTATTGCGACCATTAACCACTCTTTTGTCAAACATTATTATTATGATTGTTATTGGTATTGCGATTCGCGGGCTGGAAATTGAACGTGATAATTTAATTGGCTTTAATAAGAACAATAAATCTTTTTGCATTAATGTTTGCGCAACTTTGCCCGAGTGTTCCTAAAATAGAATTGTATTCCTTGGCAATTTTACAACAAACTGCGGTTTAATCTGCGTCGGTGTTATAACGTTTATTTTACAATCGAGTGTGATGCAAATAGTGTGGTACTACGCAGATCAACTGCTAATGAATTACGACGCAAATTCGCGGTAACGAGAATTTCAATTTTTAATTGTCCCAAATTGTTTACGCCAATAAAATTTATTGCCAATAAAATTGCACGGAATGGCTTTTTAAGGCACGATAAATTTTAAATAAGATCACTATTCAAGATTGTTTTCACAATGATCTAAGTCATATTAATTAAAAAAAAAATTTTTAAAAAGAAATAAAAGCACGCTTTATTTATTTCGAAAGAATATTCGCAATTAAAAATGGAACACCACCGAAGCGTGTTACGTTTGTGCCTTTTATGTCACGTCGCTTTCTTTTTTATCGGATACTCCTATTTCACATGAGATTATATCTAAAATGATAAACGCCGGCACCGAATCGGTATGGATAGCCACTTTCGATATTCCGAGCTAAGGAATATAAGTTTGTGTCAGAGCGAATCGAATTCGCAAAGTGACACCAAATGCCACTAAAAGCACACGCAAAACCCCGAGAGCCAGAACCGCTCCTTGCTCTCTACCTAATCTGCCTGCCACGGTACAACGTTTATGTATCCGTTCTTATGCGTTGCCGCTCTCGATCTTGATAGAAGTCTACCCTTGACGAGCCATCGCAGTTAATGTATCGTGCGTTCCGGTCTTTAGATGCGCTATGATTTGACCGCCTTCGAGATAGAGAGAACGTCATAAGAACAAGGCGTGTCTTATTATAAGATCTTTGCTATTATTGTTATTTAATGACTTTAATAGATTATCATTTTATGGTTGATGCTTTAGCTGTGGAATGCAAAAAATTCGAGAACCAATTAAAGCCCATTTAAGATCATTAAGAACAATTTGCTTAAGAATTTGTAAATTGCACTTTCATGCGAATATTGTTGGCTTACGTAACGTTACGCAAAGTGTGACGAATCGACTTGATTCTATAGTCGTTGGAAAATTATTATGAAAGTTTAGAGTAATGATGGTTTAGTATGGTAATGTAATTTTTACTAATGTATGAGAAAGTTTGAAAAGTAAGATTTTCTGGACTTTCCATTGTAAAACAATTGCTTTTAAATAGAAATTGACAAGTGCAGTCGAGATGAGTTTTTATTTCGACAAGAGACGAGAAAATCAAAGCGAACAAACGAAAAAATGGATGCAAAATAAAATTTGAGGAAAGTTTACGCAAAAAATGTTTTTGGGATGTAAAAGATGATGGATGACGTCCAATTCTGGATATACTGTTACTTTTAGAGTTAATCTAAAAGGGATAATAATGATCTAGCAATTTTTATTTAATCCTTTCATCATATTTGCCAAAGTTCTGGACAATCATATTTCTCTTTTCCATCGAAACTCAATCTTTCAGAGGAATTGTTTAATCAAGTATATATCGTTGGAATTTTTGTGTATTTATCCAGAGATATATCCGATATTTAAGTAAGTCTGGAAACAATTTTTCGCCCCCCCCAAAAGAAGATGTAATATAAACGTCGGAAAAGACACAATAAATAATAGGAAAACAATAAAAGCTTGAGAGAATGATGGAAAATCCAATCGAGTCTAGTTTATCCAGCATCCAACTCGAGGAAGAAGCCTCTTGTTGTCTTGATCGAGTGTACGACCTTATCCTTGGAGTTTCGCAAGCTCGATCGCTTCCGGTTACCACGCAAGATGAATCTACCGGCTTTACGGCAACTAAAGGAAGAGACAAGAAACGTCAGGGAATCCAATCGAACCCTCGCTAGACTTTTTTTGTTCTTGTTCGCAATGTCCCGGACTTTATCCCACTCGTTTTGGGAATGTGGGCGTTCTATGGTAATATTTACGCCAAACGAAAACAATAAAAATCGTGGACGCGACCCAAACGACGAAAAAAACGAAAGAAAAAAGAATCGAATCGTTCCTTCGGCTTTCCCTTTCGCAGAGTCATCGTGCTTTATGAGAGAAGGTTTTATTGCCATATATTTCAGGTCACCCGGAATCGTAATGAAAAACTTTATCTTCATAAGCTCGATAAAGAATGGAAATATGTAAATCATTACACATCTGAATTTAATTCAGGAAAAAGTGGTACAGGCCATGAAAATGGAATATTTGTTCAAATTTATTGTCATAGGGTTTCGAATTGATTTCTTTTTATTATTACATAAATTGTTAATATTGAATTGTTCTCGTGAAAAAAATTTAGATTAAACAATACTTTTCCTTTGCACCTTCTCACATGTGATCCAGCAAAATACCAAATATTTTCCCAATTCCCTAAAAGCGTCATCTTTTTTTAGCTTAAGTAAATTTTGTCGAAGTAACAACATAATTTGGATTGAAAGAAATCCTTGAAATATTTTATTAGACGGTTCTATTTTCGATTGGATGAGCATACCGTCGACTTATGACGATCGCAGGTGCACATGTTTTGGCGAAAGATTCTGGCGTTTGATCGATTCGTTCGGTGTTTGAAGATTACAGTCACTTACAGCTGTACGCGGAATGATTGGACCAGCGCCAACCAATCGAACGAGCATTTATTCAACCATTGACATACATCCGTATGTATCCATTTATCTCCCTCTCACGATTCTCGTTTCAATGCTACTGAATCGGGGATGACTCGAATGTCAATCGGGTGTAACTGAACAACATTACTTCAAATGCACGTTTATCTAGATTTCACGCCGGATTAATACAACTCTGCGAACGATGCTGTTGCGTTGCATTTCTATCTTTTAGTTCGACGTTTCTATCTACAACACAAAGACTTTAAAGCAAATCATCAAAACTATAACGGCTAATTAATTTTCATTTTCTCGTCAATCCTTTACAATTTATAGTCTGGTTATAATTATAATACACGTAGGCAAAAGTTGTAGGAAAAGTTACTATACCAAATAGAAATCAATAGGTATCTTGTTACTTGTTTAAAAAACTACCAAATGTTTTCAATAAATTTTCCTATCTGGTATAGTAAAAATTATAGAAAGTTTCATAAATTTTTGCTACACCTTTTTACTACGTGTAATCTAGAAAAAAAAATTACATTGTTACAAAAATTACATTAGATGCGTAGGTAATACTTTACGGAAACATAATTATTCTTTAACACGTGAGCTCCTTCGACATTCGAATGCCGGTTGTTTGTCTTGCCTGGTTAAACGTATAAATATTTATTCGCCTATCGCTGAAAGAAAACAGAAACAGACATTGGCCCCTGATGCATTTCAATGCACGAGTAACCGTGCATTTGACGAGTACGTTCATTCGCAGAAACTCGTTCGTGGGCGTCAAGAGGAATATAGCAGTATCGAATTGTAAGGACATTACTTATGACTCGTGTATGAGCCACCAACACATAACGCGTCTTACGTTTATATACGCGTACGTCCCATTGAGATCTATCGACCCGACGCGTCGTACAAATCACTGCGAATCGCGACTCGCGAACCGTTTCAACGGTTATGCGACTGTTTCGTGCGTTTACAAAGTGATATAAGATTCATTCAAATCGAATGAATAATGAATTTAGATAATACGCGAGGACGTTTAGAATGGCAGTCGAAAAATTATTGCTCTCGACAGAATTGTGGCTGCCGGTTCTTGATTTAGTACCATTTCGTTCTTAATTATTAATAATGGACGGCAAAATAACGGATTAACGATTTTTTGCTCGTATTTATTTACCGATGAAAATTAGAAACGCTGAAAAAAAGTAGAAATAAATTTAATTAGATCAGACACGAAGTAATTAAAAGAAAAATTATTGGGGTCATTTGAGCCAATTAATTCAATTTAATTAATTTTGTAAAAATGTCTTCTCGTGTAAGAAAAAACATCTTTCGGATCGTTCTGAAGAGGATATTAATTTATAATTCCTGATTAATTTATAATTATTGTATTGAATTCGGTGGATCAGAACTTGAATGATGGTATTAATTATCAGCCCTAATTGAAGTGTCGTACTGAATGAGAGATTTCCTGATCCCTTCAGAGCTGAGATCGATGTACCCTTCATACATGTATTTTAAAGGCATTGTTCAGAGAACACCTCGCACGATAATGAAAAAACGGATTTCACAACACGTGTGTGCCAATAGATTGAATTTCAACAATGCATCAGCGCTGATTATTGTAATGATCTAAATTTTAAATTTCCATCTTATTACCAATATTTAACAAAATATTTATAACAAACGTAATAAAAATAAAAAAAAGTTTGATCTATAAATTTATTTATTTATTTATTTATGAACGAACAAATGTGGCAGTAATATCTTCGCTTAAAACAGTAATGAATCCTAGAAATAGTAGGATGAAACGTTTAGCGAGAAATATGCAAATACGCAGAAGAAGCAATAATACAAATTTGCATTTGGTTTTAGCCCCAAACGACGTAGCCAGTCGAAAACGCACGTGCCAACCACAAAGTACGTTTGATGTGTAATTTGACTAGCAATAATAAGAATCATCGAGGCCGATTCAACAGTACAAGTAATCTAGTATTGCCCGTGGGTAACGCGTGTTTCTGACATGAGAGAGCTTTACTTAGTCTATGAGCTTTTCACTGGCTCTCTTCCGCCCCTAGACGCATGCCCCCTGGCTACTTTACTCCGATTATAAAAACCGGTCCATTGCTTTTTCTGTATTTCCATCCAAACGAAAATCCACTTTTATTCGCATTTCGTCTCGGCGAAACTCGACGAATAAAATGTCCTCCTATTTTCGTGAGACTCGACCATACAAGACCCCAATGAAAAACAGACAAAGTATAAAGAAATTTTTGGTTTATTTAGAAAATAAATCGCATTTAAAAAAAAAATTATGCTTTTTAATAAAGGAATGATAACAATTCAGTTTTGTAATCGCGATGGCGACTCGAAGAGCCAAGGTTTTTTTTTTCTTTCGTTTGACAGCTGCATTCTTTTTTTTTTTTTTTTCACGTTCCCAATAAACATTCCTCGATGATCTTTTTTACGTCGTCGCCTTGTTTCCTTGACGAAATAAAATGCTTTTGATATCGAATAAGGGACGACTCTTGGGAATGCCAAAGAACTGTCGGTTTTATTATCGTAAATGTTACAAGTAGCATGGCGGAGGAAGAAAAAAAAAAACGAGTTCGTGTAAAGGAATTATCGAATTTGACGTTAATCCTGCGTGTAACGTTCATCGAAGCAGGAGAGAAGGACGGAGTGCGTGCGGAGCGAAAAACGGCGCGACAGGAAACGCATCCTCGTTGGCCTCCGTATTTGACGAAGCCTCGCGCACACGTTGGGCATTAAATTTTGCGGTCGTCAGTAATTGAATTACCACATGCAGCATTAGCGATGCAAGCAGTTACTCTACCTGACAATTCAGAGTCGACGCTGCGAAAGCCATTTACAGATATGACAACAGGAATGACTACGTACCTGAAACAAATGAAATGATTCGTTAATTGGACGATTCTGTTTCAATAATTGATCAAATTTCATGGCAAAATAAAATTTAATTTAATCCGTTATCATTTTTTTTTTTTTTCAATCACTTTTATTTTAACGTTGTGCGAAAATTTCCTGTTTATAACATGAAGAATTCTGTATTGTTATCGCGAACAAAAATTATTTTACATTCTTACGTAACGAAATTTGCAATTTTAGGTTGCGTAAACATTTATGAAAACGAAAATGTATTTCAAACTCCGCAAGTATGTTAACAATGTTTCTATTAACGTGCTCGTATTTACGGTAATAAAAGTCAAAAATTCTAACTTCACGTAAATCAAAATACATGATTTACAAAATACTCGTAGCAAAGCATTACGAGCGATTGATTAAAATCGCGCAACTGGTTAAAGCTGTAAAACGTGCGATTTGATTTGAACGACAAACAGGTACAAAAGGTAGAGCAGAGAGAAATGTTTGGAATCGGTGACTAGATTGTCGGGTGTAAATCAAGAAAGTAACGTTGTTAACATCAAAGAAAGAAATTCCAAGCATTGCAGTGAAATGAGGGTAATCAAAAGAAAGGAAGACAAACAGAAACGCGAAGCTCAGTGCAGATTTAAGGAAACCGGGTCTGGCGCTGGTATCGAGAGCGATTCGTCAAGAGAGCAAAAGAGGAGAGCCATCGATGAGAGCAGCGCCTTGAAAGTTCGCTACCCGGATCTCTCGGACGTGGCGAATATAAACCACGCGAGAGATTGCACCGCGCATTAAATCGAATCTTCGGCTTCCTTTTTGCGCGCTGTTACAACGCCCAAGATTAATCGCGCCTCGGCTGCCTTTCCTTTATAACGCGTATACCGTGGAAGAAGAGAAGGAGAAGAAGAAGACTGACTCGTCCGGACAACGTTGACCGGTGCCACGTCCGCGCCTTGACTTTTCTCTCTCTCTCTCTCACACTCTCTCTCCATCTCTCTCTCTTTCTCTCTCTCTTCAAACGTTTTAAACCAAACACGTGTTCGATCGAGAATAAATCTACCATTAAGCAACCGCGTCATGGCCGTTCATTAATTTAGATAATTAATCACTGAAATCAAATTAAACGCGACTCCTCAATGAGGGCATTTTTGGGAAAGGAAATTTTTTAATTGCCTCCTTCGTTCGCTCACGCAAGTTATTCGGGTCAATTTGCGAACGTTCCAATTTGCTGAATGACCATTTTTGTTTGATTCTTTTGGACTCCCGATTGATCCGGAAATTCAACTTGTATTTCATTATTAAAAATGTATCACAATGAAATAAAAACCGTATTCAAGATTGCGTGAACGTTTTGCAGATTAAAGAAATAAAGTTGGAGTGACTTAATTATTGTAATGAACGGTCGTAATTTATTTGGAATATTTCTTAAAGCTTAATGGAAGATGAAATTTTCAAGCATGTTGAATAAACTTGGATAACTGCCGATGCTAATGAATTGCATATTAAGCGTCTGAATTAATTCTTATAAAAATGTGTGAACTCTCAAATGCAAGCTTAATAATCCATTTAAAAAAGTAATTAAATAAAACGTATTAATGAAAAACCGCGTTAAGACGAAATCAGGTTTTCGCCGTAACTCAGTGATAGGCATTTCTCTTTCTCGTTCTAATAAGCGTGGCTCGATTAATTCCGATATTTGTGTGATATAAAGCTATTATCGATAATTCTTTCAAGATAAATCTCATTAAAAACCCAATTTCTACAACGTAAACCACATTTCGATATCAGATGAAATGTTGTCGACTGCATCTAAAACGTGGTTACAACTTCTGATAGGAATTGATCGTGGTGAGCTGAACTCGATAGCAGATACCCCTTCCACCGCTCTAAGTCTTAGAATTACGAGCGCTATGTGCGATGATCTATGAGATACCAAAAAGCCCACGGCGATACATGATAGAAGTTTAACGACAGCCAAAGATTAGAAATTGCAAATATACAAAGTGATTTCAGAAAGACGAATGCTTCGAAATTATATTATTATTATTTGGGGGGATTTAGAAATAAAAGATACTTGATTTCAATACTCTAAGGATAGTACGTGAAGTTATTATTTTTTTTTTTTTTACGGGATACATATACAAGCGTAATTGACGACACTGCTCAAAAATATTTTTTGAAATTAAGATTTCTCCATTCTGTAATTCTGTCACATCTGGTTACCATATTTTTTATGAGTTAAATATTGATTGTAAAATTCGGTATTCTTTAATATGTTGCGATTGGGTGTATTATATTATAAAGGAACATAGAAATCTTTTTTTTTTTTTTCTAATTAGAGAACTTTAATTACAAATGC
>JABFQA010002367.1:0-11401 GCA_022817065.1 Probaryconus sp. ZL-2020 | reverse complement strand
TTTTTTTTTTTTTTTTTTTTTTTTTTTTTTTTTTTATCAATCATTCCAAATAATTTCGTTAAATACGAATATGAAAATTTAACGATCTGTGAAAATAGTGAAAACACTGGAAAACAAATTCTCGAGACTGAAAAACTTGTCACCACCGACTCACGTGAAAATGACACTAATTATTACATAACGCACGGAAAATGATCGAGGAAAGAGGTATAACAACAATTACACATGTTAATATTGTCAGTGCAAAAAATTCGCACACGTATGCGAATCAAATTAATAAATAATGAAATGGTCCACGTGATAGAATAATATATGTAACACGATAATTTTCTAAGGCGTTTATAGAGTAGGACGACATCATAGGAAGAATAATTGTCAACTTAATTAAGGTGACAAGTCTCAGGTGACTACTACGCGATACTCATTGTCTCGCATGTTCACGAACAAGCGTTCTATTTCGCTTATCCATAATTTTCGCAAAACTTCGTACAACTTAAAGCAAGCAGACATTTCAATAACCAAATGACCTCACGTTTCAAGAAAAAAGAAAAAAGAAAAAAAAAACAGCCGTTTAACATAAGCATGAAAAATGGAACAAAGAAATATATATTCCTTATCTTGGGAATTAATGATGTTCGTTACAAAAACGTACTTAATGATTTTGTCGCAAAACCGAAACGGTAATTTTGCTATTCGAACGTACTCTTCGACGCAACTTTTTTTTGCAACGTTATATTTACTTTTAGTTTTATGTATTGTAAAGATGGTTACGTAATTAAAATGAGTTACACCATCGAACAATTAAAACTGATGTAATTCAAATGCTGTCGAGTAATGACATAGAAATTGCATTTTGGTCGTAATGACTGATCTTGCCAAATTGCCAATTTTAAATTTATTTTTCAAAAACGAATTTTTCCTTTTTTACAATTTTTGTGATAAAAAAAGTGGGTTCCATAAATTTGAGTAAATCAGTATAAAAACAAAATCATAACTGGAAATAAGTTGCTGAGAATAAAGACATATTAATGGGTCGCTGTAACAGGTAAAGTGCATCATTACTGATAAGAGTGTTTCATTGATAATACTGACTGTACAGTCAGGAATAATTTTTTTCACTCTCACGAGTGAGAAACTATAACAGAAACCTGATAGAGAGATACACCAATATCACATGGTCAATACCAGCATAAGCAATGAGTTGTCGCAGTGAAAAATTAATTGATAAATTGTATCGGACTGCGTAGTTCGACGATTGCTCGGGGCCAAAGCAAATATTAATCCAGCATTGAGGTATGGATTCCGAGTAGAGATAAATTGAACGAAATACGGTTTTACAGTGCCGCTGATAAACTGTCACAAACGTTGAATCACTCTTTGTAATAAATGTACGTTCCATGAAAGACATCACCAAGAAGATCTAAACTCCCGGCAAATTTATTCTTTTAAAAGGGAACGAGTTAAAGTTTCGATGAATCTTTGTCGATAACAAAAGTAATAAATTGAAAAGACTTGTTAAGATTTAACATCAAAGTTTGACGTTCAAACCTAAAAAAAAAAATGTCAAGTCATTTTTATTTTCGCAATGAAACTTGAAACATTTTTTTTTTTTTTAATGCAAACATTTTTTAATGCAAAATATGTTCGACAAAAAATGTACCAGTTCTATAAAATAATAAACTCTGCATCTCAGACAATGTAACAAAATGCACAGATCAATATTCACATTATCTCGGAATAGGAATATTACAGTTGAACAGCAGAGGGATTCATCACAAAGCCTTCGCTTTATGTTGCGGGTACTTCACGATCGTAAATCTAACTTTGATACGTGACGTATCTCGTCGAAAGTGGGTGGCTTGATTGGAAATAAAGCTGTAAACATTCAGCCAGGAGGAGTTTTCATAGCGTGTAATGTATCTACTCGATGAGCGTGCAACTTCCGAAGTCTTTCCACGGTTTCTCAACTTTTACGTCATTTCTTCAAGAGTGCCGTACTTCCAGTTCTGATTTTTTACAAGACCACGTGACAGGTTATTAACTCGGATAAACTTCTTCTTGCACGTTTTAGTTTCCTTCGACCAATAAATATTACATAAATCTGTCAAAATCATGATTAGCTTTCCTATACCTTTTTTTTTTTTCATATTATTAAATAATTAAACATTCAGAACACTTCAGAACATGTTCTTCAGAAGTACTTCGACGAAGATATTTTTGTAGAAAATCATTAATGAAAATCTAAGTGCTCTTCAGTGGAGATTATTTGTGAATTCTTTGGCGAAGATCATAAATGAAGCTCGTCAAAAATCTACAAGAACGTATCCACCATTGAACAGATTGTAAAAATTACCATAAGACGACTGATTTTACAAGACTTGTGCCTTTTTCTGGACGTTGTTTATCGATGTAATAAAAATTTATATGGATTGATATTAACATTGAATTGCAACAATATATTATGCGTCATGTGTCGTATAAATATTTCAATCTTAGAGTGTGTAATTTTAATACAGACAGTGTCACAACGCTAAACTTGATTTTAACTGGTCGTCGTCGTTATTTTCTAAAATATTGTCTTGCTTTATCATAAATATATTAAAAGGAATTTCTCGACGTTACATATGTAACATCGAGTAGTCGTAGAATGAATCGGCAAAGGCGTGCCAAGAAACGTTTCAAAATCATTCGCGTGTGCTAATCGAATCGGATTTCTTCAGATTATGCGATGCATTACAATGCATTTCTATTATCTATGATGCATTAACCTTTTCTGAACACAAAAGTGATCTACACTTCCTTTCCGCCATTACAAAATGATACTTTCCCTGAAATTATCTTCCATGGAATCATTTTGTTTGCATTTCCAAATAAAACATCCACATATGAAAGCCGCGCCTTGAAAATTTAAATCGGCCGTGGCATTGTTTGCTAAAGATGCAATACATCTGTATATAGTTTTGCTGAAACGTAATATAATGAAATTTTCACGAGAAAATGAAACATTAAAAACCTAGTGATTCCGATGAAATACGCTGTTCGAGATTCGCTTAATTTATTAATATAATGTCGCTAAGCTTCTTCACTAGCGTTGCCACAGAGTAAGGTTCTAAGAATGTCCATTACCTACGCAAAGTCCGTGAATGTAAAAAAGTTTTCTCACTCTCCGCACGTTCGCCAAGCCTGCTAGACGCTCACCAGCATATACAATAAAGCAAATGTTGATCGTTCTTTTTCTTTTATTTTCAAGGCCACGATGAAGGGACTAGCAGCGTTGCTGCTCGTCGTTTTCCTGGGGATTTCGAGCGCTGCGCGCATATCTTCCACGGAAAAGACGATCTCCGAACCATTTACGTCATCCGTCGAATCTACGAGAACGGACAAAGAACTTAAAATAACGCCCGACGTTAGGAAACCACTGATCAACCCTAAAGACATTCTACTGCAGGAAATCGAAACACTGTTAGACGATGCTCCCAGTGAAAAAGTTAGTCAAATACAGAAAATTAATTATTTAAATCATTCGCGAAAATCATTTTTTAATATTTATTGATATTCACAGCTGCAGGAAGAAGTAGCGAAAACGATAAGAGCCGAAGCGGAAAAGGAAGTCACCCCGAATACCGTTGCGGATGAAGAGCTTAAAACAACGACCGATCTTAGGAAACCGCTGATCAAACCTAAGGACGTTCTACGGAATAAAGCTAATACATTGATCGGATATGCCCCCAATGAAAAAGTTAGTAAAATACAGAAAATTAATTATTTAAATCTTTCGCGAAAATCATTTTCTAATACTTATTGAATTTCACAGCTGCAGGAAGATGTGGCAAAAACGATAAGAGCTGAAGCTGTAAAGGAAGCTACCACTAATACTGCTGCAGTATGGAATACCAAAAACAAAACTACAAAGGTAGATGATAGTCAAAAGCTCATGGAAACAGATGATATGAAATTCGGTAATGATGAAAACGATGAAGATGATGACGACGAGGATGACGATGAGGACGATGACGAGGACGATGATGATATCTACGATGACAGCCTTGATGATGATGAAGATGATGATTCCGAAGATTCAGATATTGATGAGGATATCACACCTGACTGTCCACAATTCTGTAGATGCAATGGCGAATACGCATCAACAGTTACTGCCAAGTAAGTTGGAATATCAACATTTCTGAATAATATTATAAACATATGTAATTGAATATTAATTGAATCCAATATTTATAATCGTTTTCTTCAATAGGTGTAACAGACTCGTTGATACCCAAAACTTTGGAAGAAGCATCGGTCATTTGGAAGTGCTTTACGCGAATGATATCAGATTAGGTCCTCGTGCATTACACAATTTAGGTCTTCAGCAACTTGAATCTATCAAATTCCAGAACATTAAATTCTCTGAATTCGATAGAACAGCTTTCGATGGTCTCTCGTACATCTATTCCATCAACATCACCCGAACCAACTTAGAAGACATCGATCCAGATGTGTTCCAGAACTGCACGGAATTAAATATGCTCGTCATCTCTGGACACAATTTCAATAACATATACAAAAGAAAATACAAGGATCATATATTAGACGCACCAAAATTGAATGAATTCCTCTATACGAATAACTCGATTACAAGGCTACCAAGAAATGCGTTCGCTAAGATGCCCAATTTGATTTATATTAATCTCAGAGACAACAAACTTGCTAGTTTAGAAAGGGCAACATTCAAAACCTTGGAAAACTTGGCTGAATTGGATGTTTCGAATAATAAATTGAACACTTTCCCACCTAAGTTCTTCGATGATCTAGAACTTAGAACTCTTCGTATTGCAAGTAAGTTTTTTTTATTAATTTTGTTAGTGTTTTTATTGAATGTTATTATAAACTTAACATTTAATACGTTTAATTCTCTTTTAAAGATAACCAGTTCACTTCTCTGCGTTTCATCAATGCGCCAAAACTCACAATATTGGATGCATCGGGCAACAAAATTAAACACATCACGAAGGATGATCTTGCTGGAGTTCCATTCCTGGATATAGTATATCTTAGATCTAATGGACTCCTTAAAATCAATCAACATGCTTTTACCAATCTAGATCAATTAACTTTCTTGGATATCAGTAATAACGCCCTTACTTCCTTGACTGAAAATCACTTCAAGGCCAATCCAAGACTCCAAATTTTACTTATAAATGATAATCCTAATCTCCAAAGTTTGCCAGTATTCCGTACCAATACAGAAGAACATGGAACATTCAGGTAACATTTTTAAAAGTCCATAAAATTTTTCTCTGTAGCATGTAAAAACCTTTTACTATAAATGGTGATAATAATTTATTTACAGCATTTATCGCTTTGATTGTTCCAACTGTGGTCTTATGTTCCTGGACGAAAAGACTTTTGAAGCTATGCCAGCGTTAACTCGTTTGAATCTTTCCAAAAATAAACTTCTGTCTCTGCCAAAGGGTCTGTTTGAAAAACTTTCTTCTTTGAGAGAAGTCGATTTGTCTGATAACGTCATAAGTCACTTGGATAACAGTATGTTCTACGGTGCTGTTTCAATGACCAAACTGAATCTCGCTGGTAACTTGATGACCACTTTGCAAGTGACTCCATTCCTTATGACACCAAGTCTAGCTCGTTTGGACGTTAGCAGAAATGCACTCGAACGTGTTTGGAGTGAAGCCAGACAACCTTTGAAGGATCTCAGGTAAAGATTTGTAATGTAAAATTATGAAATCTTGCCAAATCGTTTTAGAAATTCATATCAATTCATCTTGTGTTTCTTTCAGATTTATTTCAGTGCGCGGTAACTTACTGAAACGATACACCGTTGAAGAACTCAAAGCAACTCCAAGATTGTCTGGATTGGATATGTCAGATAATCCTATGGAATGTGATGACGAATTCAAGAATACCATTGAATACTTAACAAGATATGGAGTGGTGCCTAAACAGCCACTGGTCTCTTCAGAAGATTATACTTTCTCCTATGAAGCGATAAGTGAATGGTCTGATTTGGCTAAGAAAGTGTGCAAATTCTTGGATGTGGGCCCACCATCGAGATTGCCTCCAAACTTGCCCAAAGTTAACAGCAAAGTTTACTATGAAACATCTTCCGCTTCCACGATTGGAAATGATAACAATGATGTTATTGATGACGAAGACGATGAAGATGAGGATGAGGATGAGGATGAGGATGAAGATGATAGCAGTGATCAGGTATGTGCATTTTTTTTTTTTTTTTTTTTAACTCATGGAATTATTTGTAATGTCGATTTATAAATTATACGCATATTATCGAAGATTTCTCAGAAATCTTCAATAGATAAAAAAATAAATTCTTAATGGTGATAAAAAATTAAGTCATATAATCTAATCTTTTAATTAACATAGACCGATTATCAATAAATGATAATTTCAATAAAGGTTTGAAAAATCTCTCATTAATTGCTACTTTAAATTAAAACTTGTGTATTATTAATTTCATTCTATAAATGAATAATTATTGAAGGATAAATTGAATAATGCAATCATTAAATGAATCTAGAATATTTTCCAGCTGACTAATTAATTTCATTTGAACTATAGATTGGATACGATCAGGACGACAATATCGGCGATGGTATAATAACGTTCCCATCTTCCAACGATCTTGAAGAATACTACAATATGCCCGAAATGTCGAATTATCGTTCTTGGTACAGTGATATTTTGTGGCCGATAATTATTGTGATCTTCGCCACACTGTGCATCTGCTTACTGATTGCGACAATAATAACGTGCCTGGCGAAACGAAGAAGACACGGTCCGGTTATTCGGCCGCCAATCATACTTCGACAAGGCTTCGCCGACAACAAAAATTGCGGTTTAGTGTATAAACCACTCCAAGAAGAAATCGCGACCCCCCATATGCCCAAAAGGGGCAGCTTTTACTCCAGTAGCACATTTCACTATGACAAAATAGTGCCAGAAAGTGTTTAAGGCAAAATTATCTCCTCGATTTTAATCAGATAATTTAAGGAACAAAGTACGTTTTGCTCTAAAACCCAACGAAAATAATTTATTTTATTACTTAAAGTACTTAAATCAGCTTATTTTAACTGAAATTAACAAGTTGATTTTTTAGATGTTATGAAATTATAAACCTTTATACATTAGATGCAAAATGGTTTATAATTTCATCTATCAAAAATTCAAAAACTATTGATTTACGCAGAAAAAATAAAAGTTCATTTAATAAAGTAAACGTGATTTTTAAAAAATGAATAGATTATTTTGTTGGTGCAAATCTGCAAATTTGCCTCAAATGAAGATCTATTTGAGTGAAAAAACAAAAAACAAAAAACATCGATCAAGCAAACATCGACAAACTTTTAAACGTTTTGAAGAATTCGAAGTTTTAACAAATTATGTTTGAACATTTTTGCATTTTACAAGCTCGTCCAGCCAAAAGCGATTTAGCAATACATTTTGTGATGAATATTATAATACGACAAAATGGGAAGGCAGCCCTTATATCGTTTTCTGTCATTTCCACGTCACACTTTGATCATAAGTTTTCTGAAAGATATATTTTAGCAGTTACAAAATGTATTTTACACATTTTTTGTACGGATTATCCTTTTTTAGTTACAATAGATGTAATTTAATGATAGAAATATTTATTTTACATTTGCGCGACGTGGCATTCCAAGAAATTTCATTAAATCGTTTAATTCATGTCGCATATTGCAAACTATAATTTTTATACCATAAAAAATAAGGATTACAATTAATATCACTGTTACTATCTGCAAAACTATATATATATATATAATGCAACTGCTTTCGTATTTTACACATTCATATTTCTCTTACTTTTATATCAGTAAGATATTTTATTGTTCATTCATAAGAATAAAATGATTTTTAAAAAGTGCCACAATGTTCAAGTTGTGCTATGAATCATGAACGCTTATTTAAGGGGTAAAAAAAGATGTTTAATAAAAATGAAAAATATCTTTTTTGAACAAATAAATAATTTTAAATCATAATTTTAACATATATATATATATTTTAATACTATGATATATAATTAATTATTGCCAATTGTGAAACTGAAAAATTTATATTAGAAAAATTGTAATTATGAAGAAATTAGTGCAAAATACGTAGTGATAGTTTAAAGTACTGCATAATTGCGATTGCTCGTATTGTATAACTACTACTAAAAGAATTATATTAGTGCTGCGACTAACATTTATTGTGAATCGACAGCACTATGCAAGTATCCGTCTATATTCACTGATATCTATTGTAAATAATATTTACATTATGTTTTAATAAAAAGATCGTTAAATAATTAAATGTATTTTATTTCTTCAAATCCTTTAAATAAATATAAAACAGTATCAAATAAATTACATTACGATATTTGTTTATGATTTAATAACAATTGTTCATTGAGAACAACATTGAATTTATGGTTCAAGTATAAATGCAACATATAAATTATATGTCAAAAATAGCATATACATTCATTCGTCCCATACATTCGGTAAATAGCATAATATGCTATTATTTAACAGTTTATATATAATAAGCAAAGATTTTCAGTACCAATTTTCAATCGATACAAATCCTGGTTGCAAAAAGTGTATTATATCAGATACAACAGCTATTATAGTTGGCACTTCTTTCATTTCTTGTTGTAATCGACTCAATTTTTTAAGGTTTAAGCATCGTTCATTCTTAGCTCTAAAATTGAAACAATCACATTAAATATGAAATATACAAATTATCTCAAATTTTTAAGTATAAACGAAACGTACCTTATAATAAGTACACGATATTCTGGTGTACCAGGAGAGGCCTTTTTAAAAGGCTGACTACCTAAGTAAACATTGTAAGAAAACGTGTAGTCTGAACACTTTTTACGTACAGTTGTTTCAGGAACTGGCTTAATAATTTTAAGTTTTTCAAAAATTTCACCAAAGTTCATAGGTCCAGATACTTTTAAAATTGGCTCGTAAGGATTTTCCAGTACTTCAATTTCACCAGAATCAATGGATTCATTAGGATCTTCATCGTCTATGGTGATTGTTTTCTCTTCCAACCACTTTTCCTTCAATTGTGACCAAGATGAAACATTTGGAATTTTGGAAAATGAAGGGGTATTAGTTTCATCGTTACTTGTTATATCAACAATATCTGTCGATGGTTTATTATAGTTTTTTCTATTTGAAATATTTGGATTTCGCTGAAATAACAAATAAATTATTATCGACTAAATTGTTAACTTATTATACAATAATATAGGGATTACCAATTTACCTGATGTCTTGTATTGAAATAAGATTGAGACGGTGTCATATAATTGTTTGGTATATCTTGTTCATAAGATACCTGAACGTTTTGTTGTATGACAGTTTGAAATGGACCGCGATAACGTATGCTTGTATGAATCGATTTCATAACATTTTGCATGACACCAAACAACATGTTGTAATTAAAAGTTGACAGATAATGAAATCGAGACACCGTGTGTCTTTGATTGTATTGCGAATAATTCTGTTGGATGAATGTATGGTTGGATGTCCTATTACACCATTGTTGAGTTGGTTGAGTAAGTCTACTCATTGGAGGCAAGTAGCCAAAGTTTGATTGATTCTGAAAAGGTCTAGGACTAAACATATTTGTCACTAGTCGCTGTAAATTTTCTCTGTAAGGATTATTCACTCTGCTTGTGGTTGCTGAATTATTTGAATTTGATGTTTCAAGTTGGCGTTGTTCTTCTGATTTTTGATTTGGCAACCACTTTGGTTTTCTGTAATAATAAGTATCCTTTTGAGGATTTATATTGTTAGGTATATGTGAACGAGATATTTTCACTGCAGTAATCGAATTAGCTGCAATATTTGGCAATTTATTAAGTATCTCCATCCTGGTCAAAGGTCTTGGAATTTCTTCAATCTCATCATCAGAAAGATCTATTACCTGTTACATGAAACAAATAAAAATTATGTTAATTTATGTTAATAAATACTATGTTTTACCTTTTAATATTTAAATATATATTTACTTCTTCACGTATTCTTTTATTGCTTTGATTATCCTGAAATGCAGTTCGTTTCTGTCCTCTTCTTGGATTATGTTCTATCCTCTTAATCATAGATATTTCTTTACTTTCTATGTTATTTGATTGCAAACTCTTATTGTTGCGTTTTGGCATTAATTTAACATTACGCTGTATTCGAGAACCAGGCCATTTTGGTGCGTTATCGACTATCAATGAATTGTCAGTTTTAACTATTTTAATATTGTTATCCAATACAGTTTCATCAGAAATTATTTCTATTTTGCCTTTTTTCTTTTCCTCAGTCGATGCACCACTGTGATTACTATTGTTGGATTTAGACTTATTATTATTTTCTTGAATTTTCAATCCCTCACAAATACCAATTTTTGTAAATTCTTCATTAGAAATACCATTATTGTTGGTACTCGTTGACTTTATAGGTACTATTTCTTCTATACTACTTTCAGAAGTATTCATATCTTTGTTTTTATGAATGTTATTTGTACTGGAATGTTGAGTCTTATCACTTATATATTTAACAGACATATCTTTCATCTCAATATCAGTACAATTCATTATGTTTTTAGCCATCCTAAGTCCATTCTCTGGTTCCACAATTACTTTCTTTCCGACATTATGTCTAGAATCTGTTGCAGGCTTTGTGTATCTCTGTAAGATGTAACCATCTTTGACTAATTGGGAATAAACTCTATAATGATCCAAAGTGTATTCTGCATCGTCAGACGTGTCAAATAAAATTGTATATGCTTGTTGAATTGACATTGCTACTCCATTCCAACATAATTCCAAATTTTGCTATAAAACATGAAAAATTGTTAATAATAATAGAAGTAAAATATAGTTCACTGAAATAAAGAACTGTTAAATGTAAATGATAAAAAAAAAAAATATATTTATACCATTTCTAAAAGATACAAAGCTTCTTCAGGAACCAAATAAAGTTCAGTATTAATAACATGGCCAAAATTTTCCCAAGCTTGACCAGACTTTTTTGTCACTTTGGCTTTCTTCTTGTATGGGATCCATTCTGCTGATGCCAAATTTGAAATTCTTTCCACTTTTTCTAAATCCAATAAATCTTTGCGATATTTAATGCCATTTTCAATAGCATTATTTTCCAGCCAAGAGCCATTTGGTTCGTATCGTTTTTGTCCAACTTTTGGTAAAACATTTTCAGCTTTTTCGTATTCCTCCCAAGCTACACATCTTATACCCTTATTTTGTAACAATTCTGTTGCACTGTTTAAAAATAAAAAAAAAATTTTGTATCAAATTACGTTCAAAGAATTTACACTTTTTGAATGTAAATATATA
>JABFQA010002366.1:0-11403 GCA_022817065.1 Probaryconus sp. ZL-2020 | reverse complement strand
ACAGAGGAAAATACAAGAGAAAATATGAAATGGTCAACAAATGGAATATGGAGTCTTTACATTATACAGTACTTCTTCACGTATTGGAATTTAAATTTTAATATTATATTCACTAGGACAAAAGAGCAAGCGAGTGAGAAAGCGACCGAGAGAATGAGTGAGATAGTTATTCAACGTTTCCACATGAGAAAAATGTAATGAAATTCTAGTTTGATGAAATTTTTATGAACAGCAGTCACTGCGCGGAGGGATGCAATTTTTGCGCGATATCATGAATCGATTTTTACGCCTCTCGTTCAATTTTTTAATGCTCATTGTAATTACATTCTGTTAGAAACGTTGCAACGGCTTCAGATAAATTTTAATGAAATTGAATAAATCCGTATTATATAAAATATAATAACAAACTGCAGTTTAATATCGCTGAGCTTTTGTATTGTGTCAATTGGTTTTTTTTTTTTTTTTTTTTTCATCAGTCGAATATAAAAAGTTTGATTGATTGATGTACGTCAATTTTAGTTCGGAATAATAATGGAGTCGTTAGAAAATGATTCTATTTAAAAATGTGTTAATTTTTAGGATGAATTTTTCTTTTATTTTTGGGCCATGGAAATATGGCGATACGTTTTTTTTTTTTTTTTTTTTTGAAGACCACTTGGAGTTTTTTCTTGTCAATTAAATACGAATTTATGGTGTCAAATTAGTGATATATATATAACAGCATTTCACATATTAACGGTTTAATGAAATTACATTAATTATTTCTTGAATAATTAGAGTTCAATTTTAAACGAGAAAAGTGTATAAACGAACACATAAAAGACTTATTTAAATGTGTCACGTAATTTTTTACAATGTTTCTTCGATAATAAGGTTTTTATTTCTTTGTTAATGAATATTTAATGAACAAATATATAACTTTTGATTGACGTATGTGTAATTGAATTCTTCTGAAATAACTTAAAAAAATTATAAAATGGTAATTGGTGTCAATTACAATTTACTTTTATAGCAAACGAATAAATAAATAAATACATAAATAATTTAAAAAATTTTTTTGAAAAAGAAAATTCGAATAATTTCTGGCTAAACGTAATCCTTGAATTTCTATTTCAGAAAACATGAAACCAAAGAAGCACTTCGAGATGCCACTTCCGAAGGGAATCGACGAAGATATGGACGACGACGACGACGAGCTCGATGACGAGGACGATTTGGATGCGGATGCTGACGGGGACTCTGATACGGATGGCGATTTGGAGGACGTGTTGAGCGATCAACCGGATGACGACGACAACGACGAGGAGTACCTTTACGATTATGACACCACCACGAAGTGAGTTTGAAAATTTTCGCCCACTTAAGAATAGGGTTTTTCTGTAAAATTGGATGCCAGAAAGAACGGTTGTAAAGATACTCGATCCAAATTTAATCAAGTGTGTTCACTGAACAAACATGCTTATTAAATTTTATTCGAAACAAGTTTCCTTCGACTTTCAACGAATAAACAAATTTTCTATTACTTTTTTTTTGGATCGAAATTTGTTTCTACAAAAAAAACCTTATAAATTAAATAACTTATTTTTAGTATTGGCATAAAATTTAATACAAAGAATTATGAAAATAAAAGAATAAAGTTTATGATTCTCGTGAGTCTGTAATTTGACACACTGGTCCCATTGACACTCGCCCTTATTCAAATGACTCGCATGACATAAATTATTCAAATCGAACATCGACTCGAAAATGGCCCTCTGTTGCATCGTGTTACATCGATGAAACACACCGCTTATTATTGCATCTTGATAACATTAAAATGCAATTTCAATACGCGGACAATTGTTCGTTATAATTGAAACCAATGCGAATGTACAAAATACGTCATTACGACTTTAATGACCGATCGCGTATCAAATGAAACGTTTTACATTCACAAATTTTGTTCCGATTAGTAATGAAAAATTAATGTCTTTAATGAAAAGGGATTCTCGTTTAATGGTTCGTAATGAATTTTTCATCACTCAATGATGCAATTTCAGTAGCATAAAGCACCAGTATATTTCAGAGAAAATTCTTGTAAAACGATGGTCTTTAATGCAATGCAATGTACACAGGAAATAATATAGTTATGGATCAAGTTGAAAAACAAAGTTTAATTTCCTTTGTGAAAGACACTGAAATATAAATATAGGAAATGTATAAGGATGAATACGATCCATGTTTATCTTTATCTGATTTCAATGTCTACATCTTTGTATCCTTTACAAAGTAATTTCAACTTTGTTTCACAAGTTGATCCATAGTTTTATTTTTCCTGTATATCTTATACAGTGCTATGGAATGACATTTTGTTTGTTTCTTTTTTCTGTTTTTTATATACTTGTGTAATAAAGTTTATATAACAACCAAAGGTATTATACGTTTTAAACTCTTCGTTTTTACTTTTTTAGTTTGCGAAATTAAAAATTATATATCTTTGAGTGTGTATGATTTTTAATAAAAAAGGAAATCATAGTTTCACGATGACTTAATGGAAACCTAATCTTTGAACAAAGCATTGGGAAAAAGGTGCTTTTTTTCATATCAGAAAAGTGTCCCATGGAAATAATATCTTTTTTGTAGAAATTTGATCACAGAAGACAAGACTTGTTAATATAAACTGTCGTTGCAGACTGAAATAACAGACATTTAACATAAAAAAAAAAAAAAAAGTGAAATTCGTTGCATTGCATTAAAAAGTTACAACAGTGGAATTGAAATACAATAGTCAGCCAATGATGTAAATCTTATTATTTTTTAAACGAATACATAATTTTTACATTTATGTATTATGATGATTTTGACGAGATAATTATAAGATTAACAAATGATTGTTTTATGAAACGTAATTCATAACTGAAATTGTTTTTCATGGGTTAACGAAAATCATTAAATAATGACGCGAGAGTTAATCTTTTTCATTTGTCATAAAGAATGGCAGAGTAAAGCAAAATGAATAAAAATTTATTGTCAGTGACGAGTGATTCACGCTCTGATTCAAACAGTCCAAAAACTAATATATTCGTCCTTTTGTAACTTGCATCATTAAACAGAGATTAACGCTTTGCAAAGTACTCCAACAAATTTGTTCTGCGTCAATAATAAAAAAAGGAGTCATTCCACGAAGATAAGTAATTGCTTATAATGCAAACAAAAGTTTGTGCATTTCATCAGTCATGCAAAAATTATAATATATGAAAAATGCATTTCAATGAAGAAATAATTTTTTTTATATTTCGCGAAAGTGTAAAAATCACGCTCGAAGTACAAGAGAATGGTATTTGTGACAAGTATTTTATCGAGTTACAGTAGTAATAAAAGTTGAACAAAAAATGTCACGATTCAGAATATTTTTATTATGAATTGAAAAAGTAAAGTGATTTAAGTGTCACAGTGAGTTTTGTCGAATAGACAGATATTTTCTTTATGTAAATGCAAAATCGTTTTTCAAATATTTGTGAAATTCGATAAATATTTCTAGCAAAATAATGAAGTTAGTTGCAAAGTCCATTCAAGTGTATCACTTTAGTATGATAAATATTGCACATCTACATTGATCAAGCAATATCAATGTTTTATACAAACTATATATCACTGATAAAGATCTGAATTCGAAAATTCAAAAATCAATATTACAAATTAAACAGTAGACATTGTTAATTGAACAATAAAATTTAATATTTTTAACAATAAAATTCAATTTTAAAAATTACACCAGGCTGAGTTTAAATAAAGTATCATTGAATCCATCAATTTAATGTTTCGATCTGGATAGGTTCAATAATATTTTTTACCGAAATAAAATAAATTTCCTGTAAAGACCAATTCAATTTGTTAGCCTTTATAAATTGATTTGGATTTCGTTCAGAGTTCCTTTAAAATATCCACCGATGTTACCTCCTACAAAAAAAAATGCTTGCAAAAATCCGTTAGTTTTTAAATCCAAAAAAAAGTTAAACATAAATTTATGAAACCGGATAAGAAAGAGACTGGCAATTGGATGAATTTTTTAGCAAACCGTCTACGGCATTTTCTACATCGGAGAGGTCGAAACAGGAAGCAACGGCGATGCCGCTTCCTGCAAGCACCAGCACTCAACAATCTTCTCAAGTTCAGGGAACGCCAGACCCTTACCTAACTCATTTCGATCCGAAGTCTGAGCATCAGAGTTACAAGCAAGCTCAGATGAGACTCGAGGAAGAACACAGGGAAAAAGTAACGAAGGTAATTCTATCAGCCTTGATGAGTTATTAGTTTTTTATGCCACTTTATGACAAGTGGTCGATCATTTTAGAGGTTTCTGCGACAAATTTCGTCTTCTTGTATTATTTACAATTTGCGACGTTATTCCTCATAAATTATTTGCGACTTTTTTTTTATATGTTTTACATTTTACTTTTCTTCAGATTGCAATATTGGAATAAGTTGTAAAAGCTCTAAAACTTTTCAAACAACTTTTTTGTTTTGCTTTTTTAATTTCTATCATTTATGTACACTCGTTTGTTAAAAGAAAAGTTTGAAATGTTTTAAAAAAAAAACTGGATTACGTAATTTTTTTGCAACAACTATGCGAAAGTTATGCAAATTTTTATGACATTATAAAGTTTATTATTAATGAGTTTTTTTTAGTTAAATTTGTGTTGGAATTCACAGTCAAAGTTATGCTGTCTTCGAGAGATTCTTTTAAGTCAAAAAGAAAAATCCTCTTTGTTTAAAATGATTTCTTTATGAAATCGACTGTCCACGATTCACGTGTCGAAAGATGTCTGACTAAACGCTGACCTGAACTACTGATTTAAATATTTCATTACCGTTCGATTTAGACTCGTTGAATTTAATCTGTCAATAATAATTGATCTTTAAATTTTAGGTCATGAAAGATTGGAGCGACCTGGAACAAAGATATCAGGATATCAGGGCACGAGATCCAGTGGCTGCTGACGCTTTCAAACATTGGATGACCGAAAAATTCCAAGAGATGGTGGCTGCTTTGGAAGCAAGTGGTGCTGCCGAAAAACATCAGTTGAGTGCTATGCACCAGCAACGTGTGCAGGTTCGAATTCATTACTAGCATTCCTCTTAGCATTTTTTGTCTACAGTTACTCTTTCGCTCCTTTCACAGCAAATCTAAAATCGTGAATTTCCCCATTTCAACGAAACGACTCTCTCTTTACTTTTTTTTTGTGTGTTAAAAGCTGACAAAATTTGGTAAAACAATTTTCCTCCTTTTTGTTGACGATACATTTACAGATTTTGTTTTTTCTTTCAAAGAATACACAAATCAATAATATAAGCATCGCTTTGAATTTTGCATTGAGGAAAAGGATTAAAAACGAAGGGCTTGCGTTGAATTTATTTTCTATTTAGGAACGAGCTTTGAAAAAATGTTACAATTGCAGCATTAAACTGTAATCGCTTTAAATTTTAATCTTTTTTGCTTCAAACATTTTCTCCCATCGTGCGAGGAACAGCGATGCTTGGCGAGAGTGAGTCGTGAACGGATGAAATGAAATAGGTTTCAAAGTATTTGGTATTAAAAGCATCGATTTTATAACGACGCTGTACTATTTTTAGTATTGCCTCGAACAACGGTGTTAAAATCTTTGTCACGATGCTCAAAAGTTATGACCAATAATGCCCTTAATATATTACATTTTAGGACGGTCCTTGACAAATAAATAAATCCCCCCAAAGCGTCTTATTATAAATTTATGAGCTTTGTTTGGAACAATTCATATGCGCGTTTAATTCAAGATTATATTTTATTGCCCGCGATTGAAAATAAATTCCTCTATTACAAATTTTAATTTTCGAAATATATTTGCGAGTTTTCCTTTTTCACAATAATGATATTGCATTGGAAACCGATGAAACTTGAAGTTCCATTTAATAAAGCTTTCAATAATTAATCATTACCAACACGATTGATGCAAGTTGAAATTTGGTACAAGGTTTTAATCAAGATTTAATTTAAATTAAATGTTAATCAAGGAATAATTGTTTAATTAATTGAAACTGTCATTACAGGAAGCTGTGAAGCAGAGGAATGAAGAAGCTATGTCTTGTTACACTGCAGCTTTGAATGAATCTCCACCAAATGTACGTAGTTGCGTAACTTTAATTTCGTTCTATTAATTAAACTTCTCAAGTAATTACTAATTAAAAAAAAAAAAGAACTTCAATATCAAAAAAGGAATTTCGAAAAAGAGTTAATCTTTGAAATAAACGAAGAAAAAATTGGTTTTTGTTCTTCAGATGCATCGCATTCAAAAATGCCTGCAGAAATTATTAAGAGCCCTTCATAAAGACAGGCATCACACAATTGCTCATTACAAGCATTTGTTGGACAGCAGTTTGGAAGAAGCACAACGTGAGAAACCGACGACTCTCGAGCATTTGTCGGAAATCGACAGGATTACCAATCAAAGCCTTTTAATGCTGAAACGGTAATTGAGTATTTTTGTATGAGCCCAGTTTGCGAAAACGAATGTACCTTCAAACTTTCGAATCTCGTTCGAACGAAGCTTGCGAGGAATTCAATTTCATTTGCCGATATTATTATGAACATTGAAAATGCATTACATATTTATGTTTTAACGCGCTAAAATTTGGACAGGAAAATTGGGATGACTAAACATTGGTTTATATCACTGAATTTTCAATTGAAATTCCTATTGATTTTGTATTTTACAATAAACAATGATTATATCGATGAATCAATAATTTTGCTAAATGAAAGAAGTTTGAAAAAGACAGTGACTTGGGAGAACAGTGGAACGGCTTTCGCATTCGTCGAACTGGGTCAGTTAATTCGTGAATTAGATAGACGTAAATATAAAAGTAAAAGGTTCGTTGGGAATGACAGGTACCCGGAATTGAGCGACAAAATAGGGCGCTTAATGAACGATTACGTCCTGGCCCTCAGAAGCAAGGACGAAACGCCCGGACTGAATTTGGCAATGACCCGAGAGGCGGAGGCTGCTATTCTCGACAAGTACCAGGCTGACGTTGCCAGCAAACAGCAAGGTAATCCTGAAACTGGTTAGTTCAACAAGCTCATTTTTCTCGAATTCAATATCGCAAAAATGAAAATACGATATCCCTTTACGAATAACACATTTTTTAACTTGTCGTGTTTTCATTTTTATGATTTACTCGTTAGAGCAACAATTTTTCAAATTGATTCGGCAAAAAAGTCGGGCTAATTGAACAATTCTTTTTTTTTTCACATTACCTTTCGATGTCTGATTGGGATCCAATTATTTTCGCAATTTTTTGATACTTCATTTCGCGAAATTTAATGACGTTAATGGAATTCGTTTGATTGATGATATTTCGCGGAACAAAAAATTGTTGCTTATAGAAAAGTGTTGTTTTGAATATACGATGATTCGAAATTTGTCAACGTGTGTATTAATTGTTGCATTCTTTTTGCTTTTTTACTTTTTCAAGAAAAAGAACATCAGAAGCAATTGGAACGTGAACGCAAAGAACAACGCAAAGCAGAACGCGGAGAATTGCGAACAGAGCAAGAAGAACACGAGGAAAGTGATCCAGTTGTGGAAAAGAAAGATGCACCGCCACAGCCGGAACCACAGCCTGTTCAAGGAGCAGCGATGCACAACGAAGGACTTGTCAGAGCTGCTCACAGCATGACTCATGACGTGTCGCATTCTGAACCTGTGAGTATTCCGAAAATTGATCCAAACCCTAAACTAAAATCATTCATTTAATTACTTAATAGAAAATATTTCGATTTGAAAATTATACCTTTCAATCTAATTGATTTGACGAGTTAAATTTTTGTAGTGAACGCTTGAAAACGACTACTCATTTTTGAAACGTCAATTTCAGGGATACTCAGTGAGACGCGAGGTATATCACAGGGAAAACAGATCAGTTTACTTTACTCTCGCCTTCGCTGGAATCGCTTTGATAGCTTTCACGGTAGTTGGTGTTGCGGTTTTCAAGAGGCGCAGTGCCAGAAGTCCTCATAGTCAGGTACACGCTTCATCAATACGCAAATGTGTAATTACCCTTTCCAATGGCGATCTCGTGTTTCAAACCTATCGGCGTAGCTTTGTTTCAACTCTTTTTAGTTCGCCTTTAAAATTGTTTTCTGGTTCGCCAGAATAATTATTGAAATTAGCTCGAAGCGTTTCTCAATTTTCCAGCGCTCTAAAAGATAATCCAATAAGATCGAATTACAAATATAACTCTTTATTATCCGTGTCTTCGAGTTAAATTAAACCGTTTTCTTTTTTTTTATTAGGATTTATCGGATTTCATTAGGTTTCATTTAATTTTGCTCGGGTAAAAAAAAATATTGATTGTTATACTTCGGAAAGTCTTTCAATGTCTTAAGTCTTACATCCTAAAATTGTCTATGTTTTCAGGGCTTCATCGAGGTAGACCAAGCAGCCACGCCAGAAGAAAGACACGTGGTGAATATGCAAATCAACGGTTACGAGAATCCTACATACAAATACTTCGAGGTGAAAGAATAAAGATCCCAAACCTCTTCCCGAAGCGACTGCTTGAAGCAGCATAATAAATGAAAAAAAAACTTTTCGTTCTAAAAATTCTTTCGTTCCGAGGTTACTGGTTTGGAAAATCGGTTCCATGCGTTTCTGGATGTTTAGACAGCGATGCGTTTACGTCTATTGTAATTAACCTTACAAACCATTCGAACTTATATATTCTGATCTAAAAAAAATTGTCCAAAAAAGTACCGTTCGTCTCAGTATAGCAAATCAAAAATGTGGATCAGAATAACTTGGGATTCTCGGCATTGCACAAAGACAAATTGTGCCATACTCAGCGTAGGTGCAATATCATTTACAAAAAGTACTAATTATCTAAAATAAAAAAAATATAAAAAACCAAAAAAAAAGAAAAAAAAAAATGATGAACAGCTATAAGCAAAGACTGTTATAAAAAGAACAAAAAATCTTGCTGACCCTTTGGATTGTATAACCATCCTAAAAAAAAATATTTTTTCATCAGCAAGTACCCAACTGGCAGATTTCTGGAATGACAAAAACTAACATCCGTTAATGTACCACTTGATTTCCTTGTTACAGATACAAAGCAAAAATATTATGAAGAAACAAAAAAACAAAAAAAAAAAAAAAAAAAAAAAAGAAATCCTCGGTGTTTTAGACGCTGACCTGAAAACTCCTAAATCAGTAACGAGTCCAAAAGGTGAATGAAGGCGAGTAATAATAATAATAATATTAATAATAATAATGCAACTCAAATAATAATTCATACCGATAACGATAATGTTAAGAGGCAAAAAATTGGCATTCCAGTCTTTCGGTCCCGATAGTCCAGAGGGTATTGGTCAAGCTTGTAAGGAGAATATTCGAAGGTAAGGTTCGGCTCTCACGACAGTGACAAATATTCTGAGCGTAAAAGCCACGTCCTGACCTTCGAATAAGAGGAACAGTATTCCGGAGTTGGTCCATTTTTGAGGTCGTCATTTTAATACCCCCGGGCTTCGTTGAAATTAATAATAATAACGAAAAAAAAAAAAAAAAGATTTAATGGCGCAAGAAGATGAATAAGAAGAGGCAGCTGATGTTTGTTTTATAGCAAATATTTGGTTATTTCGAGATCGTTCATACAATAACTATCTTAGGATATTATGAATTGTATTTATATAAACGTCGACAGGTACGTATGTATAAATATAGATTTATATAAAATATATATATACATATATATATATGACGACGATGATATATCGTATGGCGAAGACGATGATGAATATATTACACGTTTAATGCTTATATATATTTGTATATGATCAGATGATAGGGCTGAAAACGCTTTGGCTAGAATCGGTCAGGTGAGGTGTTAAGTTTTGTACATTTTTTAAGCTGCGTTTAAGTTGTTTGGGCCCAATTCTGTTTCCGGAATATTTGTGGGTCCGGGTGGGCCAGTTCGTCTTTCGTTCGTCGATGTCGTGTAAATAATTTAATAATGACGCATTATATAAGCATTTGTTTCGTACATTGCAAATAGCCTTGGACCGAGAACGGCGTCAAAAGTGGGAACAGTCAGGACTTAAAGGATAATATTTTATTTGAACTCTGATTGGTCGACGATTACACGCTTGCAAATTATTTGCGAATATCATCATCAACAATTTGCACGAGTGAGTTTGAGGCTTTTTGCAGTGTAGCATGGATGATTTCTTTTTTAACAGTCCGGTTCAATAACCGGACCGAAATTTCGTGGTACTTAATTTACGATTAAAGATGTACGCTTTCAATTTTTTTTTTGTCACGAGTTTGACACGTTGACAACTTCCGTTTTGTGATATGTTTTTTTTTTTATTTTGTCGAGAGGAGCCACGCGATTCTGGTGAAAGAGTAAGCTAGCATGATACATACGACCACACGATGCTCGTACTCACAAACATACACATACACTCACAAGTAACACACACATCGCTAAATGTTGAAGATATTTTAGATATATTAAGACGATAGTAATTATCACGTGAATGTACTATGACGATGAGATAAACAAAATAGCATCAATCCATGACCAATAATTGTATACATGCGCGAGATACGTATGGATATACGGATATATGGTTTCTCAAATATATATAGGTGTTGCTTGCAGAAAATCTAAGGCGTGCGATAAGAAAGAAGAGATTTTCTGAAGTTTCCATCTGGATTGTATGATATGCAACCTGGAACTTGACGTTTTCCATTGTTAAAGGAACAATCTCTGTTTGTTCTAAATGCAAAATGCTTTTCTCTAAATACATTTATCTAGCTTCTAGATTTCATTGCTGATAACAAATTAAGGAAAAGGATTGATTAGAGAAAACCTTTAGCTTTTTTATCTACAAACATATCTTATTATCTCGAACGAGAATTTCGATTTGACATTTGCTATTGGTTTTTGGAGATGATGTGATACTAAACGCTGGATTTCTTGCAAGGAACATCGTGCTTTTGTTATATTGGTATATACATACAGGCTCGTCAAGTGGATTATGTATTAATTATGTACCTATAGCGCATAGAATTAAATATTGACATGTCGCGTGTAAAACGTTCTCGACATCGACTCACAGTTTCGTCTCAGTATCAAAATGGACGAATTAGTATTTCTCAGATAATATAAGAACCGTGCAGAAAAAAACATATAGCAACAATTACCATACAGTTGATGATACATATTTTATTTCAACCATAAAATATTCCAACTTATTTTTGGTGTAACATTTATCATCCTAATGGAGAAAATTAGGTAGATACTGTGGCTCACTGTAGACTCTATGGTAATTGTTATTATCCCGCGTGGAAATGAATATATGGCAATCGTCTGGCACCGTATGGC
>JABFQA010002365.1:0-11403 GCA_022817065.1 Probaryconus sp. ZL-2020 | reverse complement strand
TTCACATCAATACATTTTTTATTACCGAGACATTTTTATTTAAGAAATTCTCGCGAAAAATACATCCAAATGTAATTTATCGACTATTCTAACTATTCGTATCAAAAAACAATTTAATTTTGCATCTGTTATTAATAAAATGTAACCGTTTATTTTGACTTTCATTATTATTAGCAAATCCATGATTCTGCATTACAAGACTGTACATTTACATTATAATTAGAAACATAAAAATCAGCTAATCATGAAGTTTGGCTACTTTCAAGTATTATTAAAATATTCTTAAATTATATTTCTGTAACATTCTGAACGATTTTCCTCTCTGAGCTTTTTCTGGTTTATCTTGCCTCGTTTCCGCCATTGTAAGACTAAATAAAAATAATTTCAATGAAGTACAATTCCTGAAACAATTAGGTTTGCGCATTACAAACCGAAGCCAAAGATGTAGGTTATTCACGCTTTAACCAAACATTTTATTGTGAACAAGTGCGATTTGTCGATGCTCCAAGTCAAATGTTCTGGCACAATCTAAATAAACTGACAATATTATTTTACTTGTAACACATCTCCAATGTCAAGTGTTCTATACGACAAATGTCCCGTTGACAGCAGCAGAGCCGTATTGTTTGCGTTTCACAGCGATTTCTTAGCAGATATGTTTGTATTACAAAGTTGATAATGGCAAACAAATAATATCAAAACTTAGAAACCTTTGGCATAGACACTTTACTGCAAACATATCATCATCGAATAATAATCAATGCGAAATTACTTGACTAATGTGTCCTCTCGATTATCCTCTTACAAAACGAAAAAAAAAAAAAAAAAAAAAAGAAAGAAAAAGAAAAAGCAGTATTATTATAATGAGATGGCTTTTAATTTAACGTCGAGCCTTGATGTTGATGGCACTGTTATAAATAATGAAATGAAATTTCGTGGTTGAAAGGAGGCAAACGAATTGAATCCGTGGTTAATTTTTAATTCGGCTGAAATTGTCACATTCAAAGTTGAGTTATTGGCGCCGACTCTACGACGCCGATTACGCGACGAATTTTTGCCACGAGGACATTGGTGCCGGGTTATGATGTTAACGCGAACGCATCTCGCGTCCAAGATAAATAACAATGCTTATGTAAGCGATGAGAGATCCACCCGCGGATGAGTTGCATCTTGGCGTCATCGTCAACAGTGTGATACGACCAAAGGAGCATAAAAGACACGCAAAAAACAGAGAGAGAGAGAGAGAGAGAGAGAGAGAGAGAGAGAGAGAGGAAGATGGGGAGGGAGGGAGAGATGGATGACACAAAAGTCGAACCGCACGCGGATACACAGCTTGGAAATTAATTCTTGTTTTTGTCTCTTTCTGTTACAGGTAAGAGTCGAAAGTTTGTTCTTGATCGCCGCGAGGGAGGTGAATTATGAGCGCGAGAAAAATAATGGTCGGCGTATGGTACGTGTTGTGAATCATTCATTGTCACTTTCCCGTTGAGCCGATGTATTCGAAATTCCATGCCGATGCCGCGACTTTGTTAAGCCGCACTGGAACTCGTTCATTCCGAGTATCATGAATTCCGCGCAAAATCGGTCAGGGTTCTTTTTATTGCCACCTGAACTTGATATCACTTACTCTATGTGCCACATTTCAATAATTATTATTTATATATTTAACAATGTCACGACTTCTCTCATCCTTTAAGAGCTACTTTCGATCCTCCTGAACAAAAAAAGAAAAGAAAAGAAATTAAATTTTCGTTCGATTTTTGAGTTTCGATATCTTAAAAAGTAAAACAATTCCCGATAACAATAATCAAGCGAATTATTCCGATGGAAAGAATTAGCATAGAAAGTAACCTCGCGAAGACGAATACCGTGGCAATCGGAAGAAGTGACAGCAAAATATTTCACGCGTGTGTGTAAAAAAGATGAAGCACGACAGAGACGTATAATTAAGGTTGATAAATGTTGACGATACGTAGCCGACGGGAGCTCAAATATTTGGTTAATCTCATTGGCTTCATCAATTTGCAATTCATAAAGACTCAAAACTCACTACGCGAGATAATTCGGCGCTCTGTCGTCGAAGTGCAGCTACGTTCCCGTAACCTTTACACTATTCTTTTTGCCCGCTGACAGTAAATGAATAATTGTGTTCAGTAATATATTGCGCATTCATCATTCGGGCCCATAAATTTTTGTGTCGCGTCACAGGCCCATCAATAAGCCGGAGCGCTACGGTCAGCCGACTCGGCCCAAATAACGTCGGCCCGCTGTCACCGACGTCCCCTTGACGTCGCGCTGACGTTCCGATGATTTGCGACCGCGGCGTGGGTTGCGCTGTTTAGAAAGCCCCCCCCCTCCCCCCTCCTCCCCCCGAGTCCTTGGATGTGGTTGCAAGACACGTCCGCGATGCAACCGCAATATCATCGCCCAAAGAATTTTATGTAATCAAGAGGATCCAACAGAAGGTCCTTGGCACCGAGAGTCCAAGAAAAACCGCGACCCTATATTCGTTAATCGACAAATGGTTTTCCAAGGAGGCCACGACAGATAACACTCTTAACATGCTTGAATTAACAAAGATCGTCTATGATCGTTGTTGCATTGGAAATATTCATTTCATCTGATTGTTAAAAACCAGAATACTTCTGAAATAAATGACAAAAAGAAAGTATTTTCTTTCAGACTTCAACATCAACATGAGTTTTAAAAAAACATTACGAGGTCGCAAAATTGAAAATCTCCAAATCATTATAAATCCTGAAGTTTATGTATTCTTTTTAATACGTAAAAACGTGTAATTCTCGTTTGAAGTGAAACGAGATTTTTCGTACGAGTGTCCGAGATAACGGGCCTTTGCTTCGCTGCCTTTTAATTTAAGTATTTGTCAAAAATAGTAGTGGGCGTTTCGACGCTACGCGATTTACGTTTGCTTTTGGGTTCACTCAATTTTTAGATTACTCGTAAAGTAAGTGTATGACATGAACATAGAAAATAAAATATGTAAAAAGAAAAAAAAAACATTAGGAATAATTCTTTGGTAATGATAAGATTCTCTTCGGTTAAACCAAAAAAAAAAAAAAAAAAAAAAAAATCATAAAGGCGGTGCGATGACGCAATGCATGGAAAAGCAGTGAGATTGGTTTTGTGCAGGAAGATCAGCGAAAGGAATGAAAATTAAGGGTTTACCGACGACGTGCGGATGCAACAGTAATACCCTTAATGAAGCTCGTTCGCTTTATAACCGGCGATGTATCTCACGGTCAAATACTCGACTCTCATTGTTCGATCTTCGAATGGCCGTAGGTAAACTCCCATTGCGACCTGCCGAACCTTCGAAATGTGTACTGATTCAGCTTTGTTCATAATAATCGCTAATGAGAATTCCATTCTGAGAATTAACATGCATTTTATGTAATTTACTGCGTTACAGATACTTTTTCAAGTACGTAGAAAAAAAAAATATCCATTTGGAGCTGAACTAATGGTTAGGACAATCGTATTAAAATACATTTTAAATTCCATTGAACAACGGTTACGTACGGTTGATGTAACAACAATTTTCTTCTCTCTTTTTTTTTTTTTTTTTTTCTCGATATAATCGATTGCAGTATGTAACTTGTTCCGATGTATAATCTAACGGTAGTCGTGCCAATCGACTTGAGAAGAATATGTGTGAATATGATTATGCGCGCTAAGCTGTTGCCAAAAAGTGTGAATCATTATAAGTTCAAATTATGTTTACAAATGATTCATTACGCACAGCTGTCAGTAGTGTGCGATTTGTTGCAAAATCAGGGACGTGTGGCCGTGGGAAGAATGAAGCGACAAAGAGACGCGTGGTTGACATTACGTTTATTATCTTGTCCACCGGTATATGTAAACCCTCCTAATTTAATGCAATTATATTTGAATGAAAATGCTAATTGCTGATGACCTTTAAATGAATTTACACCGCGACAATTATTTATACAGATTTTATCGCTCAGAATCAGTCAAATTAAATTCACAAGCGTTACAAATATTTTGCTTATCGTCCAATTGCAAAGGAAATTAATTTCTTAAATTGAAATACTTTACACCAAAAAAAATTATCAATATCCTTTACAATCCATCATCTTTTAAGTTACAAATATCTATATGTCTGACTAAAATAATAAATTACTACTGCAAGAATTAATAGTCAAGTCGTAATCATAGTTATTGGTTGATCAGTGATCTGAAAACTTGATTTCGAAAAAGGAAATAGAAATGGGGTAATGAGGAAAGCACACCGAGAGGAAACTGATGTGAATTTCCGTTTGATATAATGATAGAAAGAAAGGGGTTCCGTAAGATCGGACGGATAACTTCCGGAGCGGTTAGTTGACAGTGCCAGCCAATGAGATTGACAGTCAGGCAGCCAGTCAACCGACAGCCAAGTAAGCAAGCAACTATTTCACGAATGCGAACACGCCGCTTGAGAATTCGATTTTACCTGCCGACAGATGCGAGGAGTCAACTTTAGGACTATACGGTGTCTCCGCATCGGCGCTCGATTAACATTTTAATGACCGAATTATCGAAATAAATTGCGATTCGATGTATACGTTTCCCGGCGGGAAGTTTGCCTTTTTTTTTTTCTGCCGTACGTAAGCAATGCAATTATGATTCGCAACGATCTCCGTGACCTACATTTCACCAATCAAACAACCAAAATTTTTCGCTCGCTTTCGAACCGATCGATATTAATGATTGAATATCGTAACGACATTTCGTTACTAAACAAAACGTGTGTAAATGCACGTGGATGTACTTTAATTCAGAAAAAGTTATTTTCTGATGGACTCTGAGCGTGTTTTTACGTTGTGTGAAAATCTGTTGCAAAATCTGTTGGAGAAAAAGCTTTTCTATAGGAAAAGTTGAAGGTTGATGTTAAAAAAATATCCCGTAAATGAAATTGTTTTTTTTTTTTCAAAATTTTTTTTATTCGTAAATGGTACCAGTCTTGTTGACAGTTGAAATCGGCCTTGTCTCGTTCCGCACCACAAATATGACGAGTGACATTGTGTCGTCATTATCTCAACGTCCGTCAGCATAACACAAGATTAGTGAATTTGCGACAAAATATATAAATGTAAATAAAATGTAATATAGATATATATATAAATCTTACTAACTAAAAATACATGAAACTACGTTAAAATAGCAATCTTAATGTAGCACTATGAAATACGTATTATTCTTCGGATTGTGGGATGAAAAGTCAAGCATAACCAAAGTTCAAGTTTTACTGGATCTGAAGATATATATTTAGTCACTAATATATCCTAAGCATCCAAATAAGTTAAATTTCGTAAATCTTGACACAGCAATTATTCTCCTTTTGTCCTTATTCATGGCGTTATCGTAAAACACGAAAAAGGTTTTTTTATAATAGAAATCAGACGCGCATTGTTTTTGAAATCCTTCAACTTTCTCAATGTAAAAACGTGTATTTCAATAAACCAAGAATAACACTTTAACGACTCTCTCTTGCGTCTAGTACATTATCATTTAACAGATAAAAATAATATATCACGCGTTGATATTTTGAAAGAAATTTTACTTGTTTTAATAACCGTCCAATGTTCTTGTCTCACTTGGATTAAATCATATTTGTGCTCAATGTGTGAGGTTTGAATCTGCGTTCATTATTTTAACGTAGTACATGTTCGAAAAGTATGATCCATTCATATTCCCGCTTATCAGATCTCTAACGAAACTAATGAATTTTTCAAAAGTATTATCTGATGTCATGAATCGAAACAAATAATACCGTTACTCAACCAGGAGTAACTCAACTTATATTCGTGCTTCTTATTTACACGCGCGTTGATTTACTTGAAAAGATTATTAACATATTTCAAGTAATCGCTGAAATATCGTGCACCGAAAAACTGAATAATCTGAAGCACTCGAAGATTTGAAAGTCGGAGCTTTGGTTCATTGGAATAGCATAGTTTCGGAGGCGTGAGGAATTTTTTTCTTGAAAATAAGTAAGTTCTAAGAGTGAGTTCGCATAGCTCATTGTACGAGTCGCAATACTTTTACGAGCATTGCCGGATGCCGCGGTGGCAGCTAAAAGTTATGCAAGAGCCAACACAGGGTGCCAGCGGAGCAAGCGCTCACTCGTGAAGAGGCGCCTTTACGGCTCTCGAGTTTTATTGGTAGCACACCAAATTCATTAACACGCCTCGTTTCCTCGGTATTCACTGGGTCGTTATATTCGGGAGACAATGTCCTAACTGCTACAAGTCTTTATGGATTATAAGTCACTAAAACAGACTTCATTGCCAGACGGTTTTTTACGTACGGAATGAAGAAGCGAAACAGGGTGAATTAGTACAGGGTGAAAATCAACCATTCTGTCAACATTCCACATCCAACTTGCTCTTTTACTTTGTTGTTATAATTCTTCTTTAAAGGCATTCTAAACACTTTAGAATTAGATTAATGCTAATCCCATTATTTCTACGATTAATACCAGCTTCGTGCGCCGAGCAATAAATACAAGGAAAATAATTTATCGGTTGAATTTACTTTAAAAATCTATTATTAAACACAATGTCGAGAATCATCTCTCGTTCTTCCAACATCGAATTCCTCAAAATAAGAAAATCTTATCGAATCTTATTATTCGTAGAAGCATTCGCGAAATATCAATGAATCACGAGCAACATTTTAAATAGCCATAACCGATATTCAATTCTTAAATCTGATATTTAAAGATGAACGTTGATTTATACAACAGTTGATTCCGCAAAGTTGCGAATTCACTGAAAATCTTATTATTCCGAGAAACTTTGTAAAACCCAATGAATCACGGCTCATTTAAAATAGACAAAACTGATAATCAATTCGACGATAATTTATTAACGGCGATCGTAAATTATCGTTAAAAATTTGGTGCCAAAAATGACGTACGAATAACGAGGGGCTTGATTTTGCAAGACCCGGAAGTCTTGGAAAATTGCATCGTTTCGAGCTCTTACGAATTCAGTCCAAGATTGGTAGAATCCAAGATTGGCGCCGCGCGCCAGAATTCGCGTTACATAAACGTGACGCGTGGTGATTTTTGTCGGGGAATCACGTAACGGCGCTAGCGATGAAGTTAGGCCCGCTGTCGTTCGTTCATGAAGTGCAACAGTGTGTGGGCGTGCATTCGAGTAAAAGGTTCTAATCTCGTTAAAACGCGCGATCGTAATCCATATCCCGAGTCCGATCTCGCTCTATTTCCATCGGCTGACGTTATGCCGATTCTATTCTCACGTATGACGTCACGCGTGTGTTCAACGTAGGCGAAAGTCATGTACCCTAGTGATGTCGATACCACATTACGCCTACCTACCTGTTCGGATCCAAATCAAATGAATCACCTACCTAAACTATTATCTTCGACTATTTATTTTCACGGGATGAACAAAACTTATTCTGTTTACATTTGTCAAGCTCGTTCCGCGGTTACGTAAGCATTGAATCACTGTGTTGCAGGATTAGCTTGTTGTAAAAGAGTGTTACTAATTCACTCACCCTCTGGACCGCAATAAGGAACTTGAGCTTGAACTTGATTTATGAAAAGCTGGCTTTTCAGATGAAGGTTAATAGATAAAAGAATTCTCTGTTGAGTCATCGAATATATTATTGAAATTTTAACACTCGTTGTAATATCATATGAAAAGTTTAAGTTATAATAGTTCGCGTTTGGATAAGTTAGGTATGAAAGTCATTATTTTAGAAACGTGATAAATGTTTCAATGTGAGTTTCATTCAATAGAAAAATGTAATTGTCATTTAATTATAAATAAATGAAACAGTTGCGCTAAGAGGATAATTGGCAATTATGATGAGAATGGTAACAGTTAATTTCTTTTGTTTCTGCGTTAACATTCAAAGTGGAGCTGCAATTATTTTAATTATTTCTTGACTAATTCTAATGGAAATTAGACATTCTTAACTTTGTTTCTTAAATTGTTTCATTCATGAAGTTGATAATAATAATAATAATAATCCTTCTTGTAAACAACCACTGATTTTAAGAAAACACATATTAATCGAGGGGAACAATCTTGAAACGTATTAAACTCATAATGTTTACAGTTAAATTCGTAATTATGTTTTTCTTGGACCAGAAGTCTGATATTCATAAACTGACTGAAGGTTTGTGCGGACTGTTCGCTGTTTTGTAAGTAGTAAAGTAATTACAGTCGAATTTTCTGAAACCATTGCATTTTTGTATTTTGCATACAAACAATTTTTTACACTTTTTTTTTTAAAAGTTTTTGCAATGTTTTATCCAATCATTTAACAAATTCTATAAGTCGTTTTATGTTTCTCAGTCAACGTTATCATGTTCAGTTTTCCAAAAAAAAAAGAAAAAAAGAAATTAAGATGATTAAAGTGGTGCTATGACATTTTTGATAATGTTCCAATAAACATTCTTGATTCATTTCATCTGGCATAGGTCAGTTTAGTAACATAAACGTCTCTTGAAATATATTTTTTAATTTCTAAAAAAATGTTAATTGTTCACGCTTTAATGCGCCAATGCCAGTATCTGTAGATTCACGAGTTCCAAAAATGGCACAATCTTTTCATTCCATCCAAAGTCATTCTTAATACACATCGAAATAAAACTGTGTTACAAAAACAGCAACGACGAAACAAAAAAAAAAAACAAACAAAAAAAAACAACGATTCCTACAAAAGTGGTATATTGAAATTAAAGACAGAATCGATCGAAAAAATGATAAATTTAGCCTAAAGTAATGAAGTATCGATAATTCATTGAAAAAAAGGTTGCCATATATTTTGGCCGTTGAAGTGACAACACTAATTTACGACAAATATGATAAATGTATTTGCAGATGAAAAGATGCGATACGTTCGCGTGTATGTGTGTGTGATTAAAAATGAAATGTTGCCCGAGATTAAGAGCGCATAAGAGAGGCGCGCTTTCATTAAAGGTGAAAACGAGAGAGCTTGCTAAAATAGTGATTTAAGAAATCATGAATATTCATTGACGGTTTCGCGTGTGTTATATTTCTTTTTTTTCTTTCTTTTTTTTTTTTTTATTTTATTCATTACGCTAGTGCTCCTTTTTTCGCTCCTGATGCAACAATGGCTAATGATGCGAGATCAACGCGAGTTCGTAAACCAAACCCCGTGAAAGCGGAGCGGATCGAATGGACGGACGATTCATTGGCACTATTCCATCCTTCGAGTGTGCCGATTCGTCACAGCGCATGAAACATCGTTCATTCTCGTTCACGTGCACTCGAAGGAGAAAATAATACGATTAACTTTAAGTCACATTCTGAAATTATTGCATTCAAAAATACGACGCCATTAGGTTCCATCTCACAAATGGTCTAGTTATTATTCATTGCCCTGACTCCAGTTTCTGAAAATCATTTGGCTCTCCTTTTCTCAAAAAAGCAAACAAAAACTTTACGTTCTATAATTATTGTTGTAACTATTTGTATTGTATCCATCGTTAAGAAGATTTTCAAGAAAAACAAATTAAAAACAATTTTTTTTTTTTAAAGAAACTTTTTTCAACAAATTCTATATATATAAAAGATAAACGGTTAAAATGGCGCATAAAAAATGAAGTTGCGGAAAGTCGAATGAATGGAAGAAGAATGAAGTAGAAAGGAGAGAAGTAGGTACGTAAATAAAACGAAATGGATATATGGAGGAGGAAGTTGACGGTAACTGTTTCACGACGCGTCTTCCTTGAGCGCTCATTCCTCGCCCTGCGCTTCCCCTGACCTCGACTCTCGGATGCTTCTTCTTTTTTTCTCTAATTGGCTCTCGCATGCAAATCATAAAGTACGCAGCACTTAAATCGTGCACACATTATGTCCCTCGCGAGAATTACATAATATAAAAGAAGACACGCTGCGAAAGAAGATCGACGCGAAATTAGCTAACATACGGCGAAGCAAATTATTAGTCCCTTTTCTTTTTTTTTTTTTTTTTTTTTTTTTTTTTTTTTCGTTCGAGATACGGTACGATATTTATACGAAGCATTTTATAATTGCGCGTACATCAAAATGCAACACAATTTCATTAATTTCATTTATTCGGTTGAACCTTCGGTTTCAAACCGCTGCGAACGTTATTTTCGTTTCGCATTTGTATTAATAACGAATTAACGGAATTTGTTTATTTGGGTTAATAGTCGATTTGACGAAAAATATATTTTTTTAAGAACAATGTGAAAGTTAAAAAATGTTTCACGTTAGAGGCTAATTATACAGAACGACACATTTTGATTGTAAAACAAAAGAAACAAAAATTCTTTGGCCGATTATAAAATGCACTTTTTTTGGATGTTAAATATAATGAAGATCTGATACGATTTTTCTGTCAGTGTAACGATCCATTAAATAACGTTTCAAAAACCAGCGAATTTCGTTGTATGACCTTTTGGCGGTTGTCCAAAAAATGTTTGAACCAAGATGACGATGGATTATTTTGAATGGTCGAGAAATTGAAAGCCAAGCAGGTAGGTACATTATGTAGGATAGGAAGGAAAGCGCGCGGCTTAAAAATTTTAAAAATAACCCGGCCGCTTTTCTAAATCGCTCGTCTTCCTCCCTTTCTTCCTCCTTATTTTGAATCATTACGTTGGGCCGTTGAATTTATATCCTTAAACTGATTTCTAGAGTTGAATAAAGTGTTCTATAAATTTCGATGCGATTCATATTGTGGAGCTTTTAAGATCACGTTGAAGATACGAGCATAATATATATTCCGAGCTAATGAAAATGTAGCTTTGAAAACGTTGTTTAATGAGGCTATATATTCACGTTATCTCAGATTGGGCAACTGTATGAGTTGTCCGGTACTCTGCGCAATCGTTATATAAAAATACACAGTTTGTTGCATTTTTAATATCTTGCCTTTGCATTAATAAAAGATCATTTAAAGTATACGTTATGTGAACATTTGTATGTTTCTTCATTATAATTGCGACGAAAGAAAAATGTTACACTTTTAACGATATGCTTTTGTGATAAATATTGTTTCGCTGAATATTTTATAGCCATAATCACGTTCCTTAAAATAAGAGCAGCCGTAATGATCATTTGTAGAATGTTTACAAACATCTATCAAACATTTTTTTTTTTTTTTTATCGAACCAGACACTCGTTGTTAAACAATTCTAATCCATTGAAATACTTAAACGTTAAAATAATCATCTGGCAAATATCTATGATTATTTTTTTGCTTTTATTAATGATAGAAAATGTGATAAAGAATTGTTTTATTATTCCTCGTGTGAAACTGAAGTCATTGGAAATGATGCTGAAATCAGCAGAAAAAAGCTAGAAGAAAATAGTTGAGAACAATGGTTTTCAAGTGAAAAAAAAAAAAATT
>JABFQA010002364.1:0-11403 GCA_022817065.1 Probaryconus sp. ZL-2020 | reverse complement strand
TGAAAGGTAATTATTAAAAGTAAAAAAAAAAAAAAAAAACGTCGATGAGGTATTTTTGTTCTTAATGACAGGGATCGAAGTTGACAGCTCTGAAAAATCCACAAATAAACGCGTGTCAGGTTTGAGCGAAAAATGTCAAAAGCGCAGTAATATCCGGATCGGACATGAGGAAATAAGTTTGTGTCAGTAAAGCGTGTGCTATCCGTGTATTTTCATAGTCGCTCGGAAATAGCCTCGACCGGTCTAATATTATAATAGCGATGACTCGAGCACTGAGAGAACGAACCAACGAACACTGCCCGGTTCCGTAGTACAGCGTGCCATGCCGCGCGTGAAACAACGAGAGCCACTTACATTTTCGTGATACCGACAGTGATTTCACTTATCTCCGTGATTATAAATAAGTTTTGTCATTATTTATAACGTTACTTCGATTATTAATGCAAGTATCACGTGACTCGATGACTTAACGTCAGTTACATAAGGATATCACGTTATTTCTAATCTTTTTTATACGGTTTTCCATTTCAATAGGCATTTGAGAAATATCTCACGTGCAAAAAATGTTTTCCAAATTACCAACATTTTTATACGCGTTATTTTTTTGCTACATTCAGAATTGATACAAAACATAAAGACTTGTGGAGAAAATGTAAAACGGTTTTGTGCAAAGTATTTTGCATAAAGATTTTTTGCATAAAGATTTTTAAAAAGAAGTTGTGAAAGAAAACGCACAAAAGAATTGTATTGAAAGTAGATCTTGACGTGAATTAATAAAATTATCGAATGAATTCAATGCGATATAGTCATTGAGAGCTCGTGGTAATGTATTTTCAATAACATCAACAAACCGTGTAATTAGCAAGCAAACGACGAACGGGTTTCAAATGTCGTGAGAAAAAATTGACTTCCGTATATAATGCATAACCGGTTTTCTTGATGCATTATGAAAATCCACTCGCATTGTGTTTGAAGATACCGATAATTTGTTCGCCATAACGATTATGCACCCACTTCCGGATCACGTGCTATAACTATGCGAAATTATGGATTTCCATCAAGTTTATTATAATTCGCGAGTTTATTATTCCGAGGGAAAGAAAAATTACAAAATAAGTGTTCTTCGCCGTTTTTAGACCGAGTGAAAATTGCAGTTAAAACATATGGAAATGTGGTCAGTGAACTCGACTTCTTTTGGATATATTTAAACAAGAAATGCTATGAATTTGCAGCGTGTGAGACTGAGCGACTCGAAAAAAAAATGTTGCGACGACAATCAAAGACGGTAATGAAACGGTCGTTTCGCATTGCTTTGCCAATCCTTCACCTCCTTAAGAGTAGCAGTTTCCTTGGGCACAGAAAAATCAATGGGGGATACATAATAATCATCTTGTTTTTTCATATGCAAATTCCTTTTTTTTTTCCTCTCTTATCTACTTCTGTAATATTAGCACACACGACAAAAAATGAATTCGCAAGAGGTTACTGTCAACTTCTTTACAAAGTTGTATTCAGCATGATTTTAAATTAGCATACAAAATAGCGTTTAGTAAAAATTTATAATTCTGCTCGTTGGATTTTCACGATTTTTGCATGAGATAAAAACTATTAAAAGCGTAATAGCAAAGGAGATATTTATGCGATAATAAATGTGTAAAATAGATATCCTTTAAAACATCATTATCTCTGTCGTCGGTAGGAGGAGATACAATGCTTTGTCATTTTAATTCGTAACAATGATATTGAACGATGAGATGAAAATTTACGATCAAAGTGTGTCATCTTTCGTTGAAATGAAAATTTCCTTGAGAAGCTTTGCGTTGATGGAAAGGAAACTGGAGGAGATTACGGAACAAAGTTTCTAAGATGATCGGATGGAAAACTGAGCGAGTGAAATCTTTCGGCGGAGACCTCCCATCTGACAGATATTGTTGGTACAACGAAATTCACCGGACGGATATTGTTTGCGTAGACTCAGCACAGATCATTTCCAAACGATCATTTAGCCATCGCAAAAACTCTACGACCGGTCACAATCGAACCGTGAATTACCTACGATAAATCACGTTTCATAAACGTGTAAACAATTGTGTTTGTTTAAATGATTAATTTAGGGAAAACAAACTTTACTGAATTTCGAATTACAGATCTGTTAATACTGTATCAAAGCAGTTGTATAATTGCTTCATATTATACTGTTTCGATAATAACTAATAATAATAGTTTAATCTGTTTAGAAATAACAATAATATATTGTACAATCAAGTAGATTGAAAAATTTTTATAAATTTTTTTTAAGTAAAATATTATACAAATTTACTTAGTAACGATAATTATTGATGTTTTTTTATGGATGCTCATTTTCAAAGATTGTCGAATACCTTTTAAACGTGATAATTAAAGGTTTTGATGGAATGAATCAAGAGTTTTGTTCTCAAAAAATATCGTGAAAATAACTGAGGAATTAAACAGCAATTAATGTCGTGTAGCGGAGTGATAAGAAAGTTTTTCGACGAGAGATAATTCCCGCTTAACGAAGTCCAGACAATTTCGAAGAGCTGGAAATATTGTTCGAGCAGTAGTACTCGGAGCACGAGCAGTTAAATTTTAAGAGCGGTCTTCGGACGCGCAGTCTATTTTCTCGTTCGATAATATTGACCGTGCTATTGTTGCGCGAATTAGTAGTTATCAACTCATACGAAACCCCCGGTTAATGATATACTTAAATCTTGCACGCTCTTTAAATTAACGCTGCGCGTTGCATGCGCTCGTCGACGAGCTTGACGACTTAATTGGAATTACGGTCATTCGTTCGTTACTCCTCTATAGAAAAGATACTTATGAAATAATTATGGGATTGAGATTTTTATTTTTATCATCATTATTATTATTATTATGCAACGCGTAAAAAAAATTCAACGTCTTTTACAATGTAGATAATGTTGTGTTAAGCTTCTTCTTCTTCTTCTTCTTTTTTTTTTATTATTTTGATAGCTAAGATTTCAGATTTGAAAAGCGTTGTTTACGTCAAGATACTTACACCAATAAACTATAAATGTTTAATGGTTAATCATAAAACTTGATAGTTTATCATCAAATCAGGAACAAATGTTCCATCAAAAATGAAATTATCGGAATTTTCACCAATCTTGGTTTTAACGTCGGTCTTTCAATCAGTTTTTTTTTAACATTTGTTTTCTTGAGAAAAATTGTAGAAACGATCATTGCAGTGAGACAATTGGCCTCGACCGTCGAATATTGTCAAAGTGTAGATATTTATTCTTTACGCATTATAAAAATTATTTTAAAATCGAGTTTTCATAAACTTAGCATAATCTCCGCAGACCTCCTGACACGTATTCTAGTTTAAAACTTTCCGAATGAAAATGAAGACTTAATTTAATTTCATTTAATTTTTAAAATTAAACTGGAACATGCAATTGCACTCCACGTTTGACCTTGTTATACTTTTATTACTGAATAGCACTGCGAAATATTTTTCACCGAGATAAAATGTTAAATACCGTTTTTTTAATTCTGATATCATTCTCTCTTTATATAAACATATAAAATCAAATTTATTATCTTTTAAATTCCATCAGCCCAATTTTAAATTACCAAAGAAAAGCAATCTAATTGCAATTTTTATTTAGCAAAAATGTTTAAAGTATTTGAATATTATTTTAAATTAAATTAGTATATTATAAAAATTTTTAATTTGAATTTTTCAGGTGAACGGCGATGACGATTGGGAATACGAGGAAATCATTTTGGAAAGAGGTGGCGCCGGTCTCGGTTTCAGTATTGCCGGTGGCAAGGACAATCCGCACTTAAGCAATGACCCCGGTATTTATATCACGAAACTCATACCAGGCGGTGCGGCTTCTGCAGACGGCAGACTACGTGTCAACGATACGATACTTCAGGTGAACGAGGTGTCCGTCACTGATGTCTTTCATGCTACGGCCGTCGATGCCCTCAAACGCGCCGGAAACACCGTCAAACTGGTACGTCAAAAACTCCATTGAAAATACATCGTAAAAATATTCTTTGATTTTCATTATATCGAGAAAAAGTCTACCAAAAAAAAAAAAAAATGTAAAAAATATCAACAGGATTTTATAGTCAAAACCTTTCGATCACATTTTACTAAATCAAAAAATTAAATCTTACAAAATTTCAGTAAAATGTGTAAACATGTTTTAAAAGTAACATTTTTACACATAAAATTACAAACAATGTAAGTAACGTCTCTTGAAATTTGCGAAACATTCAGTCGACTTTATTAGCGCATTGAATCGTCTTCGCGTAACAGCTGTTGCTCTCGGCAGAAGAAATGCCTGAAATTCCCTGCTGCAAAGACAACGTAGTTGACGTATTAAATAAGTCAACAGAAATAACGACAAGACGCCCGGTAAAAATCCGTCGCTTTTCTGCAATCTGACGAATTTCATGACGTTCGAAAGTTTAACAGTCGACGAACCAAATCCTGGAAACTTGAAAAGCAAATATACAGTTTCCCATTTAAATTGTCACATTAGCTTTCGGAAACTTGAGTATCAAATTCCGAAAGCCTTCGAAGTGGGGAGTTGGTGCGGGAAACTGTAAGAGGAAGTTTGTAACACAAGTTCCGGGCACGGTCCAAGCGGATATCCAATTTCGAGGACAAGGGAAAAGTGTAAATCGGCAAATCCGCTGATTTTCGTTTAATCGAATTCAGAATCCAGGAGATAAGGCGGGCTGCGAAGTGTCGTCTTTGGGAGTCGTAACGGCGTTTCGAAAGCGAGGCAGAGGACCGAGAGTCAAGTCAGATTGTAGACTGTGTGGAAACTAGACAATGGGTTGATGTTGGTGAGCCCGTGAAAGGAACCTCGTCGAAATGTCCAATTATTGTTGCGGGACACGCCGAGATAACCGGCGCTGTAACAATGCCCGACGTCTCCTGAAGACGACGGCTCTTTTTCTTTTCGCCAGCTCCTTACGGCGGTCCCTTTTCTTCCCCTTGGTTTTCGATAAAACGATACGTACTACTATCTTCCTGTTATTTTTCGCTGTCGCTGAATGAATGTAGAGTAAACGAATCGATAAAGCCTCCTCAGACAGATAAGCGGACTTAGGTGTGAGTAATGTAGCATAAGTGAAATGTTCGGCAAACTTTGCCGGAACTTTAACAAAAAGGTTACTTCCCTGATAATGATAATGTGAGTGCAAAAAAATCTCCTATCTTAATTCGAGATTTTTACCAAGCCAAATGTGTATCTTAATAGGCTAATGTTAGATAAAGGATGGTATCGAAGGAACTTACTTTTTTCTTTCAGAAATTTGTTAATGCACTTTGTACGTTGAGCTAAGTATTCATTATTTTTACTGATAACAAGATGGTCTCAACTTAATTCGATATTAAATTTAATTTTCATTATCGTTTTTGATGAGTAATTATCGTGCAAATAATTATTCATATGTTTCAACATGAAATTAATCAAAATTCAACTCATAAAATTGTCAACTACTCAACATCAATTATACATCGAGCAGTCTGATCATCATTTACAAATCATGTAACAAATTATTCATTTGTATATTATAACTTCAATTTTTTATGGGTTGATAAAGTTGTAATGCTTTGATGATATAAGTGATTTATTTCCAATCACTTTGTGTGTAAAGTACTCTTTTTACTGACGATAGAAGAAGATTGCATAAATCTTTACTTTTTTTTTTATCCCTAATTTTCATGATTTATAAAGATGTTTATACAACAGTATAAACTTCATAAGCAACAACAAAATAAAACTACACCATGTATTCTTCTCAATATAGATAGACAATGCTATTAAATATTAAATTTGTAAAAATTGATCAATGCACTTTCTCCCTCGTGCAAAATAATTGAACGTATATTCAAAAGATAACGAGACGAGGTGAATTTAATACAATAATTACAACATCCCGATAATGATTTTTCTCTTAATATGATAAACGTTAACAAGATCAATTACAACATAATTCAATTTATTTCTACAATATGTACCTTTGTAATTATAAATTAATTTAGAGTAACATTAAATTAATGTTATTTCATGTATGGATAACATAAACTTGTGTAAGAACTCAGTCTAACGTATATATTACAAGGTACATACGAAAATAGTTCAATATTATGCATAAAGGATTTCGCATAATAATGTAGCTCAGTTGGAACTTGAAACTTCAACAAATTCTGCCAGGGATTACGTGTCAGTTATTAATAATTATCTTAACAGTTCATGTCAAGAATTCATCTGCTTTATCAAATTTTATTCACAGAAAATTTCATCGCTTTAACTGTCAAATATTTTTATCAATCCTCAACATTTATTAACGAATTCTTTAACAATCAATTTGACTCTAATAGAATTATCCAAACTTGAAAATCAACTAACTTCGAAGTTTGTATAAATAAACCAAACATAGCAAGTATCGATCGTCTTCGTTAAACGTTCTTCGACCTGAATTAATACAACGATTTTTTTTTTTATTATTTTTATTCTTTTATTTTTTATTTACAATCATAACAGTTTTATTTTAAAAAGCCGTCACTCTAGATCGAACAAAGTGTTCTAACAAAGAGCTTTTCATTAATTTTTTATAATGAAAAAAACTTTAATCACAGCAGCAGCATCTTTTGATCAGTGTAGACATTTTTTTCATTTTCTTGGTTTCGCCTTTTCAGTCCCGCATGAAACGCCTGACGGATCAAAATTTCATTCCGTGCTCTTTTAATTTGCAGTACGTTCGCCGGCGACGACAAATGCAGTTGACGGAAATCGAGCTTGTCAAAGGAAACAAAGGTCTGGGCTTCAGTATTGCCGGTGGCATTGGCAATCAGCATATCCCGGGCGATAATGGGATATACGTCACGAAAATTATGGAAGGCGGCGCGGCCCAGGTCGATGGTCGTCTCGTCGTTGGCGACAAATTGGTCGCCGTTAGGAATGCCTTGGTAAGTAACACCACCTGTATCCAATGTGTTGCTTAATACAACAGAATTTCTCTTGTTTAGATTTCATGATTAGTTCCATTTATTATTCAGAATTTGAAGCATTAAATCATATACTGAATCAGGGTGTCTAGTTTGTACTGGAAGAAGGCGACAGATGTATATGAACTGTATATATCTGTCTTTTTTTTTCCGGTACAGACTAGACACCCTGTGAATCTCGTCTTTATTCGTTAATCTTAATGTAATGTTAACCCTCAAGTTTAAGGGTGGGTCATATTTGGCCTTACTAATTCTACTTTTGTATGGTTTTAAATTACATTTGAAAATAAAAATGAGATTTCTTAACTTATTTTTTTTAAAGTATATTATTTAAAAATATGCTTAAAGACCCACTTTTATATGAAAAAAAATCCAATTAAACTGTTAGGATAAATTCATGAAATTTGAGCAAAAGATTGACGAAATTCTGTTCGAAATATGTTCGTTAATGTTGGATTTGATTGAATTCAATGTTGTAGTACTAAAAACGCAACTCTGTTTTAAAGACCAAAAACAATGAAATAGAAAACTATAAAAACGATAAATAAAGAACGTTTGGGAAACGTGATAAGTGGACTTTACAGTAGATAAACACTAAAAACAAACGAAACAAGAAAGGATCTAGGCCAAACATCCAATAAACTGAAAGTTGGAAATTATTGCTTAAAAGAGTTCCATTCTGTTTGAACGAAATCAAAGCTCGGAGAATGTTTCATTTTATCCTTTAGTCAACAAATTCGTTTTACGTATAAATTAAAAAAGAAAAAAGTCTAATGAAAACAATTGCATTATTTTCAACAAATAATTAAACATAAATCCATCATCTTTATCAACGACTCGAATTGTTTGTGGAGCTGCAAAAATACATGCTGTGCAAATATAAAGTCTGATGAAAAGCAGATAATACATTTTGTAGCCACAAATATTATTGTATAACAGGTTCGAAGAAGTATTTTAGAAATTAACGTTGAGTTCGAGTGGAATGTGAGTTATGTCACTTTTTTATAAACATTTACGATGTTAGCAATATTAACGACACTTTGACATTGATACACATTGCTCGCGAGTGTACTACGCTGATAACATGACGAGCGCCTTGAAAAAATGTAATTTCATTCACGCTCACTTTTCAAGTAAAACCAGTTTTAAAGACTTCAACTCGATACATGGTCCGCTGATCATATTCTAAAATAAGATATCAAGGTTGAACAAGACGATCTTTGGCACTTGGAATGTTGGAACAGATTCTGAAGACAAAAAAGAAAAATGTTCCTGTTGGAACGTCTTGTTTTCGATTTCACATTTTCATAGAACATTTACAAATGATTTTACTTTAAAAGACATGGTCTGTAAGAAAAGAATCCTTTGCCAATTGAAATTTAAAGGAGAGTGAAAAAATTTGAAGAGTGAAAAGTAATGGGATCAATGGCCTCTCTGCATAGGCTTTAAAAAAGCTTTAATAGCAAAATGTACAAGGCTAATAAAAACTCACTTTAGAAAAATGAACTAACCATTTTTCACGTATTCTGACTGAACGAGTTGGCAGCCGTGCCTACGATTCACCACAAATGGATGGTTAAGTGCGGTCGAGAAAAGTAGATTAGGGCCGAGAAAGTGAGATGGAAAGAAGGGTTTCGGATAATTGATAGCCGTTCCGTCAGAGCTGCCGCCAACAGAGGTGCGAGGTGCACGGCTTTCCCGAAAATCCTTCGCCGATTCCACGCTTCATCGATTTCGCACAAAACTTCTGCTTTGTGTTTTTGCTTCGACGAGATATATCAAGTTCACAAAACACAGTCAATAATTTCCTTTATATTAAAACCACTGTTTCGTCAATTTTATTTCGAACTGCCTCATCGCAAAAATAGACTCTATTTTTGCAATTCATTTCTTGCAAACCATATAATTGAATTTTAATTATAAGTTTGAACAGTAAACGTGACAATATATAAAACAGAAAAAAGTAAAATGGTATAAATAAGAGCCTCTTAGGTATTTCTCATTTGCAATAATATTTTGAAGTAAATATAAAAGCCTTCCCTAAATGCGACGTAAAAATATCCAATTACGAAAAAAAAAAAGTCCTGGCAATAAAATTCTTAATGCTGTCATCAATCGGTGCATATTTTACAAAAATTGTGACATAAAAACTCTCCGCCGTTTATTGCCCCTAAAACTTCATCTTTGAACAACAATTCCCCGTTACAGTATTTCACAATATCCTTTATCGTAAATAGACGCCCAGCGTCATAGCTTATCACTATTATTACCATTTTATTTTATACAAAAAGAGCCCAACGATCGATTGTCTCGTCCTCTTTTTCGAATTCCTGGTCCCTCGTTCTCGTATTTTATGTAATGCATTTATTTAGTCCATTTTCGCTACGAACGAAGTTTATGTCCGCGACATTCGTACCAGTTCCTGCTTCTCATTCTGGTAGCCATCCTCGTCTCAGTTTTGATATCTTTTTTATGGCGCACAGCACCGGTCAGCTACGAACACTGAGCCAAAGTAGATTCCACCCGGAAATGCCGTCTGCTTACTTACGATTATTTTTCGTGGAGAAATTGAAACGCAGCTTTCACTAGGCTTGTCTAAACATTTCGTGTTCAGATACGTGCCTCAAACGTCCAATTTTCAAATTATTCCGCATGTTGGAATCATTTCCAAAACCCAATTTTCCGCTGGTTTTAATTCATATTTGAAATTAGTTTCAAAAGTTGAAACTAATTTGAAAGTGAAAGATGGTTTTGAAATTTTTTTTTCATCGGATATTCTAAATTTTTAATGGAATACAAAAAAAAACGTTAAAATGTTTTTTTTCTTTTATAATATTTTTAAAATATAGACTTCGAAGGACAAAAATTGCATAAATTATAAATGAAGAAATGCTTGAATGAAAAGTGATGCAACGTGTAACTGAATAGGCAAGCCACTTTGAGTCACTCGAGTGCTCGAAAAGTACTACTACTACTTTGTTTATCTGCGGAACATTTCACTTTCTTTTACGATCATTATGCTGCTTATCCAATTGAATCAGCACGTCTGAAATTATTTTAGTCTAATGTGCAAATACGCCTTCGCCAAACAACAAAGATGAAAATATTCAAATGAGACTTCCGAGTTTTGTGTGCAATTCAAATTCAGGCCTCGTACAAGGCATACATGTACGCGTCAAAAAAAAAGGATAAAAAACCTTTAACTCGATTCGCGTCGTCTCGCGTTGAAAGATACGATAGAGAGTTTCGTTATGCACCAAAGATTTTTGATTGAATACAGTGAACTGAAGGATTCTGTTTGGTGTTGATTTATCTTTTTTGAAAGCTTGAATGAAGACTGATTATTTTAGACAATTACAATTTTTAATTGAAATGAAAAATGGAAGAAAACAAAACTCGTGCGAAAATTAAAGATACAATACAAAATATATTAATGCAAATTTCGTGAATTCCTTTGCAAAAATTTTTACAGCTTACAAATTTGATTACCAAAGTAGCTTCGCTAAAGTTAAATACAAGATACTATCAATAATGAACAAAGTTGCAAAATGACACAACGAACATAATTTAGTAACAGCAATTTTCGTGATTGGCGAATTGCCGAAATTTGCGAACTTTTGAGTCCAGCAAATTAGAGTCTTATTTTTCGATCAACTTTTTTTTTGGTTTTTCACATCTAGAACAACAATTTTCCAACAAGATAAAGTTGTTGATTTCAAATTCCAATCGAATCTAACATTATCCTGAACATAAAATATCAATGAATTTCACGATTATCGTGAAAATTGTCATTTTTTTTTCCTTTGGAAAATTAGAAGTCATTTATTCGTTCGGAAAAGCGACGAACCGAACGTATTGATTTGATTTCGGTGGATTCAGTTTTGTAATAAAAGTGTTTATGTTTTATAGGGCGATAAGAACCTGGAAAACGTATCGCACGAAGATGCCGTGGCGACGCTGAAAGCCACTCAAGATAGAGTCGTTCTCTTAGTCTCGAAACCAGAAGGCAGTCTTCCACCACCACCACCTGCGTCGGATCATTCCTTGTCACCACAACCGCGTAAGTATTCCTTCACGATAAATAGAGTCTATTTCGAATTTATTTATTTTCAACTGCACTGCTGAGGGAGGTGCTTTCCAATTGAAATATTGTTTTATCGCAACGTTCTAACTTAAATAAAAATACGTACAATCTTGTTTTTTATTTTCCTTTTCATTTTCATTTTATTTCTGTTGAAAGTTTTCTCAAAGAACCACTTTATATATTTCCATTTTTTTTTATATATATATATATTTAAAGTAAACTTTTTATAAAATTTGTTATAACAGTTTTATGTAATTTCTACAGAATTTAAATTGCAATCAACCTAATGAGAGAACAA
>JABFQA010002363.1:0-11405 GCA_022817065.1 Probaryconus sp. ZL-2020 | reverse complement strand
ATAAATTTAAAAAAAAAAAAAAAAAAAAAAAAAACAAGATACATTGATGACAAATCTTAGTTTGATATAACCCTACTGTGGAATACTGATTTAATGGAAAAAGACAAGGTTTCTGTGACGAATATTTTTATAAACGTTCTAAACAGGTTATTCATTCAAGTGTCTTGGCTTAGACTGCCACTACGCTTACACAAAAACCGGAAGCAAGGTAGAAAAATGTCTATTCTGTTTATATTCCATGTGGTTCTATGACAAACAATCCGTCTTTGCAAAATTCGTCAATCGTAAAATATACACAATAGCCAAAAGAAGTCTTTTCCCTTTATTACTGATCATTATTGTTATTATTTCAAATAGTTAACAAATGAAACCGTCCCAACATAAACCGTAAGTTATATTAAAAATGTAGAACTTTTTTTATAATTAATTTTTTGTTCGATATTAAAGGTTTAATTTAATTTTACAGAATGAATTCAAATAAAATTTAACGTGCATAAAAACTGAGAAGAGAGTTGAAAAAAAAAACAAAAGCTGCACGATGAAGATAATAGAACAGCCGACGCAACAGACATTAAAGGAGGAGTATTGTCCACTAAAAGGATCCTTTCGATTCACTCCGCTAAGGAGAAGCTAGGATCGCTTTGTTTTTGCACAGCGCAACATCGATCCATCTATTCCGATAAATCGATATCCCTATTCACAAATTGAATCACATAATGGAATCTGAATTGGGGTAATGCCTCTTGGGACCATATCTCCAGTTTGATCTTGAGAATATATGACGTTCTCACCTGGTGAAGTTGCAGTAAAGTTATTGCAGCAATGATACACGGAGAAAAAAGTTATAGAAAAATTACCATCTTTGTTGGTAAAGTGCGGATACCCAAATAGAGAGCTAAATAACATCTAAATGTCCATCTATTATACGTATAATATATGTATTGTTCTATCAGGGTATACTTTCTCTTTCTGGAAAATTACGATCTTTTCAGGGAAAAATGAATATCTTTTCTAATAGCAAATTTTAACAAAAAAGATGGTAATTTTCCAACCAGAGAAAGTATATCCGCACATTACCAATAAAGATAGTAATTTTTATTTGTTTTTTTTTCTCAGTGTATAAATTAGTGAACATACATACAATGTTAGTGAATTTGGATATTAAAAAATTGATTTTGAAATATCACTATAGTATTATTTCAATCTTTGTAGAATTATTAATGGCCAAAAAATTGGTAAATTGGTAACAATTGCAGAATATCTTAAATCATTACCAATTCAGAATAACTCTTCGTACAGTGAAACGATCTATGCTTTATCTACGAGCATCGAAAAAAGGTCTTTTGGAGAATAGCTTTTTAACACCTATCTGAATGCCGCAAATGTCAGTCTTCTTAGAAATACAAAAAGAAAAAGAATTAAAAAAAAAGGAAAAAAAGAAAAAAATTGGTCGAGTAACAAAAATTGCCTCTCGACAGCGACTCACGAAACATTTGCGTCCTCAGTCGATGTACGAGGCGATAAATCATAAAACATTACATCGCTGACGCGGAATCAGCGACTCGTTGTGCTCGTTGCGATTATTTCTTATGGCGAGGCTCTCCTCTTCACGAGACCGTGCCACTTGCCGCGCGTTCTCTAATGCCATGAAATGCGGACAGTGAACGATCAGGTGTCAGTCGGCTCATCTGACACCTCTGGTTTCGTCTCGACTCGCTTTCGCACTTACCCAAAAGGTTTTTCCACCGAAGATTTACCCTTTTGGTAGCAAGTTTCCAACGCGAGTAGCACAATAATGTAGAAAAATTCGAGCGCAGAGAAAAAGGGAAGCCGAGCGGTAAAGAAATGTTCGAAGAAAAAAAAAAAAAGAAAAGAAAAGAAAAAAAAAGAAAAAGAGAAAAAAAAGGAGATCGGCTGAGATGAAAGGCGCCGCGAGAAAAAGATCCCACGCCAAGCACAATAGATCCTCGTGATCTGCGACTCCAAACGAAGTCGCAGGGATTTGTCGGCCACCCGCTGTCCGAGTTGTGACTTCATTTGGAACAACACTGTTAACGATATTCTAATGTTTTTGGTAACCTGGATTTCAGAATAACCACACTGTAAAAAAATATTTCCAAAAAAGTGTCTTAATTTAAGACATACCCATGTAAAAATGAACATGAGTCTGTTGAAAAACTGTCATTAGGTTTTGAAAGAGTCGTTTTCATATTGTTGATAGGTCCATGATTGGCGGTATTGTTCATTTGAATTCCAGTCTCCCGTTGGAATTTACATTTTCAATTGTTTAGTTTTGTATAATCGCTTTTGAAAGCTGTGACATAATTTTAAATGAGACACGGAAAATTATATCGACCTTAAGAACGTGGCAAGTTTTATGAATGTAACAGTTGACAAACGGTTTAAAGTTATAATTTCATCATACCCATAAAATCCGAATTTTGAAGAAGAACTTACAAAACATATATTGTACGAGTGTTTTAAATTTTCAAAATATTTCTATTTTTTCCTCGTTCAATTTTTCTAGATTATCGTATTTAAAATGCCATCTAAATGACATTGGACTTTGACGTGATCCGATATTTCAATATCACTTTTAAAACGTTGCTTCAGTTTGATAATATACTTGGTTAATGCAAAAACATTTGTATTCAGGTTTATAATAATATTTTAGAAAACTATTTTATTTTGAAAGAATGTTAAAACCTATATAATTAAGAAAATTGATATTTTGACGTTAAAACGAATTTACTGCTATAAACAAGTTCTTTGTCCTTACCGATGAAAAAAAAAGAAAAAGAAATGTTGTAACTTTTCAGTGAAATAAAATGTTATGTATTTCGAGACAGTTTAAGAAGATTGATTTGGAACTGTTATTATTCTCTTTTGAAAATCGTGACCAGGTGTTTAATAGATATCGTCGGTATACTTATTTTTATTTTGATTTGTTTAGGTAAGAATTCCACAAGATTATTCGTTAGAAAGGATGATTTAAGTTTGAATGTGTTTAATTCTGGTTGACAGTTAGAGAAATGGTGGGGACATATCTTTATTAAGAATACTATATAGTGGAGCCGTTGGTGGCATTTTGTAAAATCATTGTCCAGTAAAACTGGGTGAGATGTTTAGGTGAGACTTTTTCTTTGATGCTCGCCGATGTTCAAAGGTCAATTTCAAGTTATTGCGCAGTTATTTTTGGCATTGTAATAATTATGATAGAAATGGAATGGATTTTTTGGAACCTGCATTAAATGGAATTTAGCAATATGAAAAGAAAAAAGGAACGGAAAAATTGTGCACATTTAATGATGCAAATGTTTTCCTTTTGTTTTATTCAACTAACAAGTCAAATCGACTTCCGTGTTACTGTTAAAAATTTATATCTTTTTGTCAAACCAATTAGAAGTGGTTAGCTCAACAAGACAAAACGAGAAACGACAAAAACATAATTGAACGAAAATCCAAGCAGAAAAAAACAGACAGCTTGTCAAAAGTGGTTCCTTTTTATTGAAGAATCACCTGCACAAAAGTGGCCGTCCTGACAGTGTGACAGTGTAGCTTGTGTCACATAGAGAGGTACTCAATCGATCTCCACCTGCAGCGTGAATACGTAACGCGTGTCTCGATGCAAGAAGATTGTTTCTTCCTTCAAGGTCAAAAAGTACTAAGGATGTGCGCGCTCGGAGAATGATGGATCATCCAGTGTTCGACTTGGCTTCGCTTTCTTTGGATCAAATTCCGCAGTCTCGACTTCGTTCCTAATCTGATGCTAAGCTAAACATGTGCATACGTTGATCACGAATTTTCGTCGCCAATATAATTCGAAGTTAATTAAAGCACAATTAAATTTTAATACCAGGATCAAGCTTTCGCTGAGAAAACTTTATACCAAATTTTCTTCGACGCCAGAAAGACATTTTTGTTTCAGTTACCAAATTCTTTGTTGAAAATAGACAAAACTAAATGTTTCGTGAAATAAACCAAATTATTGTGTCGCTGAACTGGAAGATTCATTGATTAATTTTAAATTTCGCGCGTTAATTTGACTGAACTGATTGGCTTAATATGTAACCAAATAATGTGTTTAAAATAAACATATTATTTATTTTATTTAATTCAATATTTGGTTGAAGGAAACAAAAATTATTTTTCATACCTCGGTTAGCGGACAGAAATGGAACTATCTACTCCTAGGGAGGGAAATTTAATTTCCCTCCCTAGGGAGTAGATTGTTCCACTTCCGTCCCCTAACCTCGGTATGAAAAACAGTATAATGACATAATCATTAATATCAGTAATTTTTGCCATAAAATATTGTAATAATTCTCGAAACTGACCTTCTGGAGACTCTCTGCCATATTTGTAGTAAAATGGCAGATACTACGTTTTTACCACTCATTTTTCAGACTCTTTTTTTATCTAATTAAATAACAAAAACATATGGTTGACTCTAGGAAATCTATCTGTCATGCATATACAGTTAATATACAAGATGGTAAAATTTAATAACACAGTTAGCGGGCAGTTAGGAACACGATTGTTTATAGAAGGCCCAGGTAGTCTAAGTGACTCGCAAGGATCCTTGACTTTCCATTAATCAACGCGAGAAATGATTAGTTCTGACGTCGCGACGTCAGAACTAGTCAATATTTTGGCTTCCGTTTCCGCTCCACGTGACAAGTAACAATGAAGAATATCGTATGTGATTAATGTCGATTGCCTATTTTGACAATCATTAATGATTATGACAAATAGCTGATGTGCATATTTGTATTTGATTATTTCGGCAAGTAAACTTTTTTCGAAAAAAAAAAAAAACGAACTGATTATAGAACTATTGCGTATGCGACTCTAGCGGGAAAACTTATCAAGCCTCAAGTAGAAACGCAATAACTGTTAAATTATTCCGCGCGAAATTTTTGAATTTATTATAAAGACATGAAAAATTATAAAAGGAATTACAAATTATTATAATAATTAATTAAAACACTTTTATTTTGTATAAGATTTATTTTGAATTTAAAGTTTTGCTAGCATACTACTTCAGTAGCAACTATTTCCGCCATCAGGTGGCGCTGAAGTCGTTTCAAAATTACATGCAATATTTCTATTGAAGCAATTCCAGTTAAGCAATCGTCTTCCAGAGAAATGCCAAAATGAGAAAAAGGAATTGTTGTAAAGAACATAAAATTAACACTTAATGCACCTAAACGGTCGAAAACCTATAGAAATGAAAGTTGGCAATGTATTAGTGCTATCTATCCTGCGCTAGCAACGCGCTTGCGTATAGAGCGCTGTCTTATTCTAACCTCTTTTGTGTTTGTAGTAGTACCCTTGTGGAAATAGCATTTCTACAGAACTCTACGAATCTCTACAAAAATCTGCAATTTTTGTTCAAAAACTATACAAAACACTGCAAATGTCTGCAAATCTATCAAAATTGGGAATTTGCAGAATTTTGCAGAGTTTTTCAGACATAATTATAGGTTTATCGTTCGAATTTTTTATATTTTCTGCAAAAGTCTGCAAAAGTCTGCAAAAACGCTGAAAAACTCTGCAAAAGTCTGAAAAGTCCCAATTCTGATAGATTTACAGAGATTTGCAGAATTTTGTAGAAAAACTTGTAGAGTTTGGCAGAGTTTTGCAGATTTTTGCAGAAATTTCATTTCTACAAGGGTAACCAGTTACTGAAACCATTCATATATTTTTTATTCCCTTTAAAATGATAATTTTGTTTCCTCGTCATTTTTTTTTTTAATTATAATTTCTAAAGTGGGACTATAATAATAATAATAATAATAAGTTTATGATGACGTAAGCGGGCGGCCGGATGTTCGAACTTCGCCAAGTGCCAACGCCGCTGATAACGTATGCAACTTACTTTCACAATGTTTATTTTGCACATGATACAAAAGCAGAGCGCATTTCGTCGCGTTTATTCTTGTCGCGCAGATTAAACTGCGCCCCCGCGATTCATTAATCGAGCTTTAGTAAAAAAAAAAAAATCTACATTCATGGATACTCGTCACGTTAAACAAAGAAGCAGACTTTAAGCCAGTTTTCTTGACCTTGAAAATAATTGCAAAATAGTATTTATTTTCATCAATGTCAATAGTGCAATTTACAGTACACAGTTCACGGTGAAAAAAAAAAAATGTCAAATGTCAAAAATGCCAACAGATAAATATGCTGATTCGCAACGTTCACGTACATTCTTCTGCGCGGAGAAAAATTTTTTTTTGGTGAAAAATTATGAGTTTGTGAGGTGAATTTTACCATACTTTATGGTAATGGTGGAATAACAAATGATCTTTTTTTTAATATTCGAATGCAGTATGGTAAAATTTTCTTGAACTTGATTCTCACCAATTTTACTATACTATATTTTTTTACTATACTGGTGACAAATTTTTCCTCATTTTTATCTTTACCTTATGTTCATAAGTATCTTAAATGCTTTTTTCTTCTTACCTGTAAACAACATACAAACCAGTAAATCAGATCTTTTTTTTTTCCGGTGGGAATTGAACCTAAGTATCTCAAGTGCCAGTTTGTTGCCCTATCCATTGACCTACCGCAATTCGCACGAAGTACATATGCTTTAGAAAATGGCATTCTATTTAGAAAGTGGCAGCACAATTGACAAGAAGAAAATTTTTACCATACACGCAGAGAAAAAGTCAATATAAAATTATTTTATTTTCCTGAAAAATTACTGAACTGTACAGTAAACTAGGAATAGAATCAAAGTTCATGAAATATAACTGTACAGAACATTAAAATGTATTGATTATAAACACTAAGTATTTCCAACAAATTAGGAAAAATTACTGAATAAACAGTAATCATTTCTGTTCTGTTCAGTAATGTTTCATGAACTTTGGTTTTATACCTAGTTTACTGTACAATTTAGTAATTTTTCAAGAAAATAAATTTTATACTGAATTTTTCTCTGCGTGTAACAATTTTGAAGTCATTTATAATTTCTGTCTAATAAAACAAGAAATTTAACAAATTAATATAAGATTGTCCCAGCGTTACGATACAGTATGGTAAAATTTCACCAAAAATTTTTCTCTGCGTGTATTCATTCGTATCCTCATGTATCAATCCTGTATCAATTAATAGCATGATTATCTTTTTCCAGACTGGTATCGAAAATTGGAATCTCTTCGGCTGGATTGAGTTTGAAAATCTGTTATTGCGATGGGCAGTACCGATTCACCCGGAAACACTCACAACAGCAGTGGATCATCGTGCGGCCTCGTGAGTTCCTTGTTTCCTAGCAGCTGTAGAGGAAGAGCGGAAGCCTTCGCCAGAAGACTTCACCGTCGGTTAACGTCACTAGGCGGAGAAACGAACTGCGAGGAAGATTTAACGAAACCGAACGAGAGCTCGTGGCTTCACCCCGCGTCAGGAATACGAACCACTCCGCCAACGGCGTCCGATTCATGTACAACAGTTGCCACGAACAGGAGCCACCACTCCACGGAACAACAGAACAAGATATCCTCCAGTCCGGAAAATGATTTGTACTATGATTTGAGTTTAGACTTAGATGAGGACCAAACGCCAGGTTCACCTGCCGAGGAAGCGACGGCGACCGAGGTGGCCGGCCTCCTGGTGAATTCGGATTCGTCGACAAATGGAAAGAACTGTGAGAAATGTCAGGACAGCGATACCAGTTGCAATTACGCTTCGCCAATCAACGAGACTTCCCCCGAAAGCGAGGAGTCGGAGGTTTACTTCGATCCGGTCTCATCGGATCAGGACAAAAAGAAGGAAACTTATTACGACCTCATCAGTACATCCGAAAGTGACAATTCCACGCGACTACCGAACGGAATAAACGGTTTTTTTTGCGACAACGATGGAACGAGCACAGAAGACTCAACGGAATCTAATTGTCGCTTGAGATTAAACAAACCCCACAATTGTTCCCTGAGTCCAGAGAATTCATCGAATACCAAAAGCTCCGACACCACTTCCCCTAGTCACGAGTCCTTGTGGAGCGACGACAGCACTGTATCCATACCAGAAGACAGTCCTACCAGAACTGACCTCAATTTAATAAATAGCCTAAGTCTACCTAAGTCTTATTCTGATTTTCAATTACCTTCGAGTACCAGTGACAATCTATCGTACGATAACGACGAGAACAACGACGTAGATGAAGTAGACTTCATTGACGATGGGATATTGAAGACAGATTTGAGTCCCATCGAAGAGGTAACTGACAGCGATTTAGATAGTTCACAGAGTAATTTGCCTTTACCTAAATTACCCGATCCGTCCGTAAACAATGAAATGGAAAACACGGATGAAGAAGAAGGTACTGCCAATGGCGTTAGCGAAGAAAAAATATCACGATTACTTGAGACTCTGGGTGGGACTTATACCGATAAAACGGAGGAGGTTATGAGGATGAGGGAAAATGGTATCGACGATGATGAGAAATTGGAACAGGAGGATGAAGAGGAAGAAAGCGAGGAACACCATAGACCACCGAGGGTACGGCGTTGTTCGTCCTTGAAAACGGGAAAGACACCGCCAGGTACACCGGGACGAAAAAAGATCGTTCGCTTCGCTGACGTCTTAGGTCTTGATTTGGCAGACGTGAGAACCTTCTTGGACGAAATCCCCAAAGTCCCTAATTCAGCTTACTCTGATCTCATCTACGACGATGGCTTCCAGAAGGATTCCAGTCCAGTCAACTGTGGGGTCCAATCTTGGAGCAACAGATATATGGATAATACCAGAAGCACTTCCTCAGACGCTAATCAAAGAGTCGATAGAACATTGGTACCACTTTTCCAACAACCTGGCGGACTGACCACTTTCCTGGATACCCTTCGAGAAAGACGCGTCTGTTTGGAGAACGCTCTTGTTCAGGACCCGGTTAACTTGTGTATACAAGGTACTGTTAGGGTATTGAATTTGGACTTTCATAAATCCGTACACATTAGATACACGCTTAACTCGTGGCGCAATTATAGTGACCTTCAAGCGACGTATATACCGAATTCCTGTGATGGTCTTAGCGACAAATTCACTTTCAATCTTTACTGTCATACACTCAGTGTCGGACAGAGAATTGAGTTCGCCGTGCGCTTTCAGTGTAAGGGCATACAGTACTGGGATAACAATAGCGGTGCTAATTATTGCTTCCAATGCCTGCCAACGAGGTCTACCTCGAATTACGTACCCATTACGTCCTCCGCATCCGAAAACTCCAGGGAATGGCAACCTACGTTTTACTGACAAAACTAGTTTGTCAGTAGTTTCTGCACAAGGTTATTGGAATTTAAGACGACGTGTCACTCTGTTCATCTGTCCCTCTAGCTTTGTTAATGTCTTTTCGTTTTTAACCCTTCATAGGGCAATGGTCTGAAAATGATCCGATCGTGATGAAACTTCCCGGGAAAAAAAGTTCTAAGTCTGAGCAGGTCTGTTCATATCTGATACGGTCTGATCATGCATGAAAAATGAGTAGATCTGGAAAATCACAGATCTGACCATACCTAATTAGATCTATTAAAATTCAATCATATCAGAGCAGAACATGTTGAGGTATGATCAGACTTAATCAGATATGATCATAGATGTTCAGATCTATTATCACACATAATTTAGATATAATTCGACTAAATTAGTACTGACCAGACATGATCAGACATACTCATTTTCCATGCATGATCAGATCTGCTTAGACTTGGTACTTTTTTCCAGGGTTAACCCCTGACTACTATATTGGGGTCATACAGACCCCAAACAAGGAGGCAAAACCATTATATTTAAGTAGGAAACAAGGAAAACAAAAAATAAGCATAGTAGTCAGGGGTTAAGATGAATAATTAAGACTTCCTTCTTAATGTGTATTCTTTTAGTCGCTTCTTGTATCCTGGAATAGTATCCCTTTTGGTATCTTCAGTGTCGTTTCCTTTGGGCCTCGGTCAGTTTATGGCAGGTGATTTAAATACTCACGATCAAATGCATGGACTTTTCACTAACTTCTCCTGGACCAAGGAAGACTTGACTGTTGAGGAAACAAACATCGTTAAACATTGGTCCACTGAAAACTCTAATGTATTTGTAGGCCTTCTGAGCTTCGTTCTTTTCACAGTAAGTTTTAAGTAACTTAAGGAAATTCTGTTACAAATTCCAAAATGATTATGATTTAACCAAGGAAATTATTTTCAGTTTGTCTTCTCCATCGTCAGCTCAACCGTACCGGTGCCATCTGGTATTTTTATTCCTGTATTCAAAATTGGAGCTGCACTTGGAAGGGCTGTTGGCGAAGGTATGGCTATGTGGTTCCCACATGGCGTACGGTATGGAACAACTTTAGCACCGATAATTCCAGGTAATTTGGTCATAAGACATGTCATACCAGGTAAATACATTATTCAATCGCTTCGCATGGATCAAATATCTGCCCTAAGAGAACATGCATCATTGGCCAAAATTTGTATTGTACTGTCTTACTTCTGGATTATATGATATAAGATATGCAATATTTCTATAACACCAGATTACCAAAACGTTCTCTCAGGGTATTAACAAAAGAAAAAAAATGTTATCCGAATTGCACATAAGTGCCATTAACCACAGCATGGTTCATTTCACATACTTTTACCAAAATTCAAAATTAAATTTTTTTTCTTCTTCGTTATTGTCATAATTATTGTAACACTTATTCTTGATGAATAGTGAAGTGATCTTTCCTGTGCATGAGTGGAGAAATGAAATGAAAAAAAAAAAAAATGTGAATGGTGGTTGAGCAATGGTACTTAAAGAGATAATAAAAAGAGAAGTTAAGTCGTGGGATCTAATGAAGTGAATTCGCTTATTTCAGGGGGATACGCCACTGTCGGCGCAGCTGCATTTTCCGGCGCGGTGACTCACACTATTTCCGTGAGCGTGATAATTTTCGAGATGACTGGACAAATCACTCACATTGTGCCCATAATGATTGCCATTTTAATTAGCAACGCAATAGCCGCTCTTCTTCAGCCCAGCATATACGACAGCATCATTTTAATCCGAGAGTTGCCTTATCTTCCAGACTTGCTGCCATCCAGTTCAGGTAAAACTTTTTGTATATTGCTCATCAAGAATGTTTAGCAATTACAATTTGCATAAAAAAAAAATCAAATCATCTTTTGTTATTATTACAAAGCTTACTTGTCGGAAGTCGGGTAAGATACTAATTCCAAAATGAAAGTTGTTAAATTTTTTTCAATTGATACGCAAACATATATGTGGTTAGTCTATTAAATGATAAGTATCTATCCAGGAATGTACAACGTCTACGTCGAAGATTTCATGCTACGTGATGTAAAATATATATGGCATGGGATTTCGTATCAGAAGTTGAAAGAAACTTTGGCAGGAAATAAGAAAAT
>JABFQA010002362.1:0-11407 GCA_022817065.1 Probaryconus sp. ZL-2020 | reverse complement strand
AGTATTACTAAAAGCTTATGGTTTTAATTTTTTGATAGAATTATAATCATTTACAGTCCACACGATTTCGAACACAGTGAAATTACCAAAAAAAAAAAGAAGAGACCACACATAAATATTCCACAAATAAAACTTGCTACGTTTCTTTCGAAGTTACGAACAAAATGTTACGTAACAATTAGTTTACGAGTGACGTAAAGACGAGGAATGTGCGAACTTGAGCCACAACTGGTCATTGCACTGTTACGCAATAAGAAACGCCGAGGGGGAAGCCCGTCACCGTTGGGAAAAAGGAAGAAAACAACTCGGAGATAAGAATATTCCAGGGTGGAAAAATGTGAGTGCCATAACTGCTATTGCAAGGCAAAATGGAATCGTAAAGAACTTGATAGATACTTTGCCGGTGCAGGAAAAATTTGACGCCCCAATAAAACAATGGCGCAGTAAATATTTGGACGAATTATTTGTTAGCGTTTGAAATGAGATTTCCAGTATGAATGCGTTTTTTTCTTTTCTTTTTTTTTTTTATGGTTTCCGAGCACCGAGTAGACGGAGAGTATAGAAACTGAGAGAATCGATCCCGCAGGTGTAGGCAACGGAAGCGTGCACGCAGGGTCATAAACAACACTTATATTCGAGCCTCCGCGCATCTAGGTGAGAGTCCCCGTGAATTGGCCTTTGAACACTCACCAACACACGTCTTGGCTTACTCCAGATAATCCATTCAACTTATAACGACGTGTTTTCATGCGCCAGGACGAGACTTGCAGACACAATTTTCTTTTTTTTTTTTTTTTTTTTCAAATAAATAAACAACCCTCAACGTATCCGTCGACTCTTTTTTTGGGGGCTATTTGGGTTAATTGCTACAGTTCAAAATCTAGGGTAGAAATAACACCATTAAAATCTGTGTGTCACAAATGTCACGCAAATGATATTTAAATGTCAAAAAAAAAAAATTTAACGTTGTCCAACACACGTTAACTGGATGATAAGTGACATTTGGATTTCCAAAAAAAAAAGAAGCTTGTTACACTGACGTTACATTAACGGCATAATCCTTGCGCGTCAGTCTTTAATAGGCGTAAAATGACCCTCGTAAAGTTAACTTTTATGCCAGGTATAAAAAAGCAGGGTCGACGTCGTCGGGTCAAAAATCACGCCGGGGTGACTTTGTGCAACTGTGCATTAACAATTCAAGTGAGAGTCCCCTGAATCGCGCTTCAAAATCTTATGATTAAAACGTTAGCGACGTTTATGAATATCTCGAGATAAAATATTATAAGCGAACGCACCCGCAGCAATATTTAATTGCCCGAACAATGTTAAGAAATATGGGGGATGATTTTCCCACTCTTACGGGGCCAAAGCAATTGAAGCGGGACAGCAAAAGGTAAACTTGAAATATATTTCTCTCATAAGAAAGATTAATTATCGAGCGCGCAATAATACATTACTAAATCTGCCCCTATTTGTCACATTTGTACCGCAACTATAAACAAACTGGAAAATGTACGTAAAACATCCCTTTAACAAACGTTAAGGCGAGCTATCAGGGAAAAAGAGCTTCTTAACGTAATCCCTCGCAATTCATCAGCCCCTTTGAAAAGTCCCTTGAACACACATAAACACAGATAACACAGCGCAAACATACTCGTTGCTAATAGCCCCTCGGTTCAGAGAGCCTAGGGTATCCCCCCAAAAGAGAAGAGCACAAAATAGCAATCGCTCGATCCTAATCGCGGAGACCACCCAAGTGTTCCAGATATCTGGACTTGCAGTTGACATTGAAAGTATCAATTTTTTGAACCGAGACCACATACCACCAAAATCAAAATTTACCTTTAAACAAATAATCCCTTTCCCATATCCCCCTAAACAAATAACCATCCCAAAATGACTCCATTTGAGTTTGAAATCACCCCATTTGAGTTCAAAGATACACGAAACTGCTAATAGCCTCGGTCCCATATAGCTTTGTCTTCCCCCAAAAAAAGTGGACGAGCACAAAATAGCAATCGCTCTCGATCCTTATCGGAAAGTCCACCCGCGTGTCCGACACTCGGTCGGTTGCAATTGACGTTGCCGACCCACTTTGTTGCGTCGCCAAAGTAGGCGCGCGAGAAACGTGCCCTGACTTTCCAAATGTATGCATGACTTTCGACCAATTCGTCCCTGTTAACATATAAATTGCTGCTTTAACGGGGCAATCAGTTCAGGAAATTCAATTCAATTTCCTAAGAAACTCTTTAGTGCGTTGAGATACAGCCGCCGAAAGGACTGCGAGGGGATAAACGGACGAGAGGGTGAGAGAGGAGGAAAGGGGTTTCGCTGTAATGGGGAGACTGGATGAGAGATAGAACCGAGGCGAGTCAGCCCGTGAAACGGCTATAGATGAAACTGCAGATAGACGAACATCGGCGGATAAAAAGGAAACTGGAGTGGAGAGAGGGGGAATAACCCTTAGAAGAGGACAGGCCATCATCCAAAGGGGGTTTTCAAGCTGTTCTTTAAAATTTGACAGAGTTATGGTACCAATGAGGATAGATTCTCTGAAGTACAATTACCGAAGGAACAACCCCTTATCGAAGATACCTTTCCGTTTCGACGTTTATGAAATATTGATATTGGTTTATCTTAGATTGTCTTTAGTTTTGTTTTGAATTCATTTCTTTAATGCTCCTGTTTAAAAATGCAAGTCGATACTAATAAAAATAATGCTTTTATAAAAGAATAATAAATTTTCCACTTTTCCTTAAGATATACGTAGCATGAAACAACATGTGAACGATCAAAGCAATATTGTTATTCGTTTGGATTGGAATTTTGAATAAATTTATATGCACTTACAATTGAGTTGTCCATTTTGAGGTTAGATTATGATAAATTTAATAATGGTTGTAAGGTACGTTTAACCAAGATACAGGATTAGGTTCACCAATAAAGTTTTAATTAATTACGTAATGCAGAGTATGCGAATTTATAGATTAATGGAAATTAATGAAATTATATATAAATTTAAGCGGATATCATAGAGCATCAATGAAATTATAGATCATTCATATTTAGATGCCTGAATAATTTGCATACAGATTTAGATAATTCACGTCCAAATTTGAGCTAAATTATATGCAAATATGCATGTGTGTGTAACTCCTACGCGGATTATTCATCATTTTCTGTGTGGATTAAAGTTAATTAAATGTAGAATTGCATAATAGTCTTATGTGAGTTTACGTAATTCGCAGTTTACTATTGTCTACTGGATTCTTGGAATATTATTTGTCATGTATCATTTATATATATATTGTAATTATTAATGATTTATACCTACAGTGATAATTGTAATGCCGTTAACTTAAATATTGTACAGTTTTGTCAAACTGTAACTACACATTTCACTTAAAATTACAAATGCATGAATCAACATTTAAAGTTGGCAAGAGTTGATTCAAAGTCTTGGCATGGCAAGTAATTTTAATTTTCTGTAACATTCCACCCAAACCCTCCGCCATCGTTACTGTAGTCTTTCATATTCTATAAATCGAATTTAATTTATTCCCCAAGAATCCTTCAGATGAAAATTCACCAAAAAACTAATAAAATGAAGTAACTAATTTTGATTTTCCAAATCCCCCTCTATTCATGCAGTCTTTCATACCCTATCATCTGGATTGAATCCACTGAAATATTTCTTGCATTCTCTGGAATAGAGATGTAACGTGGATTCATGCAGATCTCATGAAGATTGATATGGTTTCCCGATAATACATCAAGATTCTGCATGTCCCCTAGGTTATCGTACGATTCCTGAGCTAGCGCACAAGGTTGAAGGTTTTCCCCGCACAATACCTCGACGAAATCGTTGTTGTTCCTTATACGCACTTATGCTTATGGTTATCAGCGCAACATCCCCGTATAACCGAGGGGGGCAGGAGGTGAGAGAGCCCGGATAAAAGCGAGACGAGACAGCCCGTGAAACGGCTGAGGATGGGACCGGAGATAGAAGAACGTCGGGGATAAACAGAGGGCGAAAGAAAACCACGGAAGGAAAAAGGACCACTCCTCCTCTTTTGGAGGAGTACCAGAGAAAGTGTGCGAGAGTGAGGTAGAGAGAGAGAGAGAAAGAGGAAGAGAGGATTGGAGGAAGAAGCACGACTGGTTGGCGGAGTCAAAGGGGGTCGAATTTCGAGGGGGGGTGCTGCTGTACGGTGCGAACTCCCGCGGGGGCAGGGAAAGGACGACGTGGGGTTGCTCTGGTGCGCGGGCGCCGCCTCTGGCGCAAACTCTTCCGCGGCATCCCCGTCAGTCGCGAGTCGGGAATTGTCGCGATCATTTTATCACGCTTCTCTACTCCGAACCGGGTCTGCCGTTAGAGCACACACGCGGTCTTTTCGAAGGACGTGCTGCGCGCTGTCGAAGTTTGTTCTTTCAGTTATCTCTTTTATTTTTTGTTTTAAAATCTTCTTACATGTGTTGCCATCGAAGGAGGAGATCAGTGGGATTTGTGGCGGAAACAGTGGAGCGAAAGGGTGCCGAATGACGTTCATGGGGAAATTACGGGAAGTGTGTGACGATCTTAACGATCGGTAGAAACCGATTTAGGATTTAAGTTTGACCGCACCGGGCGATGGATACCTCAAGGTTGCACCGGGTTGTCCATCTGATGATGTTGGTCATCGGTGAGTTGAGGAACTGGACAACTCATGTCATTTTTTGAATTTCAACTTTTTATTTCTTTTTTCTTTTCGTTTTGGTGGTTTGTCAGTGTTAAAATCGGAGTTAAAGTGAAACGTGAAGTAAAGATTTTCATTATAATACCTGTGAGTGTTTTATTTTAAAATGCTCTTCGTATATCTCGTAGACTTTTAACGATGATTTCCAAAAATTAAAGTATGGTCATAAAAGTCTTTATCTCTGAGATAATATTATCATATATAAAACTTTGATAATCATTGTAAATTATTACATTACTTTTAAAACTAGATTTTGGAACATCTCAGAAACGACTTTTGAAAAGTTAAACAATATTTCATTATACAAATTAACATTTCTTTTTTAGGACTGATAAATCACCTAAAAAATTGAATTTCCTTTTGGGAAAGAAAAAGTTATTAACTAATTGAAAATTTTCGAAACACAGAACCTCGAGATACTTTTCTTTAATTACGAGACGTTACTAAAAATGATAACACGATGGTGTTTTCGACGTGACATAAGAGTAAAGATACTGTATGGTCGACAGTTTTAATTACCGTGTCACAAGTTAACTTCTAAATAGCGAGAGCTTTTTGTGCCATTAGGTTGTCAGTCTCCGGATGTTATTGGGATGTTCCGGCCTGGAGAACCCAGGAAATTGTTATTAGGGTTTAGTGAAATTTAACGTGTTCATTTTCCCAATATACATACATAAATAACGATCTTTATTTAAAACAATAATTTGTATTGCATTTAAAAGTAAATGAATGTATAATTCATTTAAATGTTATTACAATTTGATCCAATACGATACCGTGCTGAAAAAAAAGCTGTGAAAATCTATCGATACCATTATTTTCGTTCATTAAAATACTTTTATGTCATCCATAAAATCTATAATTTGGTTGAAAAAATTGAATAGGAACATCATTATTATTTGAATATAAAATTTCTTCACTATTGAATCGCATAACTAATGTATTTCAATATAGATATAGAAAGCCAGAAAGCGAATATTTAGACTGACCATGCCACACAATGGATACGTCATGCTTTCAACTCATTGTCCACCAACTAATGTTACTTCAATGAATTTTGTCCTAGATAACTCAAAATTCATTACTGTTTCAGAATGAAATAAGCTCATTCAGTTCCGCGGAAACGAAAACAATCGCACATTATAATTCATGCGTTAATTTCTTTCATAAACATACCTTGGAAAAACAATAAACATCAAACCTCGATGTATTCATGAAAATTTCTTCTCAACTTCTGAAGACTGATAAAAAGCATTAAGTACGCTCGTTTCATTGCAACGGTCGAAAGGAAAAACGCAAAAGTACTTAGATAAGAAGCATGTAACAGTTTCTCTTGATAACTTTTTTCATTAATTGGAAAACAATTGCCTTCCACGAAGGAAAACATTGGTACTGGAATTTAATCACATTTTTAAATCAGCTTCGATTTCGTTCTTCGACCGCAAACTACCTTCGATTTCATGACAATGTGGTTACGATAACGACGATTGACTAATTTCGATATATACGTCATCGTGAATAATGAAAAACTTTTTACTGACAATCAATGGGAAACAATAGTTTATTTTCGGTCGCAAATAACTTGGATTCGGGAATTTTTGATGAAGATTAAACTTTTTATATTGACACTAAATTTCATTTACGACGGCGGCCTTCTCTCTCTCTCTTTCTCTCTTCTTATTTATGATGCCCCTCCTTGAAAATTACTAAATGAAACTTTTTATTATTGGCCGTACAGTTTTTGCCGGTTCCGGCGGTGGCCATCTTATTATTTGGTTTTCATTACCTGTCGTGAAAGTTATGGCGTTCTTCAATGCCAAATCGTCGAGTAGTTTGATTTTGCTTTGATAAATGTAACCGGAACTCTTGAGTACCCGCAGAAATTAATATTTGAAACTGATAAACCTACGTAATTGCCATAAATTTGAGTTGTAACTTATGTCGGCGGCAGTAAGAGGAGGAGGTAAATTGTAACATTTAATTTGATAATGTTCGATTTATTACGTCACTCGAACTTGATATATACCGTGATATTAGGTTGATATATTGCTCAATATAAACTCGCTTCGAATTATGGCTCTTATAAATTTAGCGATTTGAAGAAAGAACGCAAGTGTATTTCAAAACATTCGATTATTAAAAGAATAATTAAATTTTTATTGTTGCGTGCGTGTGCGTGTGTGGTGTTTCTGCCTATGCGTTGGTGTATGTATGTTTGCGAACAACGAGCAAATGGATTTTAGTTCGGCAATATATCAAACAGCTTAATTAAATTTACAAGTGAATTTATATTTAGCTTCTTTTTAATAGACTTGGGAAATATTTTATCTTTATTATGCATTAAATTTGCCACTTAATTATCGTTGCTAATGGCTACGCAGATCATCAAATGCTAATTTCAGAATTACGTCCCCGGCCAAGTATTACAATAAAAAAAATTTAAATTAGCATAATGAAATTGAAAATCAGACACGAATTCAATTGCATAATAAAATCGCAGAGTTAATTTTTCAAAGGATCATAAATTTTTATAAAAATAATAAGACGAAAAGAAAGGTGGAAAAAACCTTTTGTGGTGAAATTCTTTGTCAAACACGAAAATAATTCTCTTTTCAAATTCTCATCACTCGGTCCTTTTTATATTTCCTTGCGACTACTTTTTATCATTCATCCTCATATTTTTCTAATAATATCGATTTCATTTATTTGAATTTTAATTCCCCAGATTTGATGTAAAAAAAGGAATCGTGTATTGAATTTAATTAAGATCTTGGTAAATGACTTTTCTCGAATGATCTCGACTTGTGTAATTGGGATAAGTGGAACGCGGAGTAAAGTATCAGTGAAAAGTGTCTCATGTATCTAGATGGAGGCAGGAGCATTAGAGATAAGAATTTGTAATGAAAATAGAATTGAAATTTTCCTCGTCCTCTGTTTTCTTCCCTTTTAAATCAACAATTTCAAAACAATTCTCAAGCTGGAAAAAAAACTATCCAACAATCTCTCTCGAGTTAAAAGATTACACGTGGGCCATAGCCGTGCCACACAAAATTGTTTGCCAGTGAATTGGATACTTTTCGGAATTGCATTTTTGATCATTCCGGCGCACCTGTCGAACAATCAAATAGAACTATTCCCTTGAAAATTGATAACAATGGAACACAACACATTCAGCTTCTGATCCGCAAAATATTTTACCTCCAACTTCTGGAGAACTGTTTGACAGTCATAAAATATTTTACAAACAAATAATCCTTCATTCTTTGGCATCAAAAGCGTGATTTATTTTTTCACGAAACTGAAAAATATTTTCATCGGACAGGAAAAATTCTCTGTTGCATTTACAATGAAATTAACGTAACAATTAGAATTCGTGGTTTTTAGATTAAAAAAAAAAAGAAATAAAAAAAAAACTTATAATAATAAATTAAATTATTTTCTATGTTTTGTTTCAATTTCTTTATAAACTGTATTATTTTTCTTGAATTTTTATTCCCTTGGTTAACAAACCCAACACACAAATGATTCGCAATTTCTGAACCGTGAAAAATGTTATTTTATCTGGGAATAAATTATTGAACGAAACAGGCGCGCACAATAAGAAGCGAAATTTAGCACTCATTCGTGTAATTAAACACGAACTGGGCCTTAATAGCGACCGAAATTGACGTAGTTTAGAATGTGGGCTAATAGCTGCGGATTCCATTCACATTTCTTTTTCAGCACTCCATTTATCGCTTCTCATTTTTCGTGCAAATAAGAACCATCCCCTCGCTTTTAATTTCCGCCGACCCTACCATGTCCGTTAACGTCCGTTTCTTTTCACACACTTCTGCATTTTAGCTTAACCAAAACTCTCTACCGTATCACGCGGACTTTTATTATTACAATTGTGCCGCAGAATTTTGGTTGTTTCATTGCCGAGGCCAGGCGGAATGTATTAATCAATCAAAACACAAAGAACAAATATGCTGCTGACACTCCACAAATGTCCAATTTTTTCTCAACGACGTATGATTTACTTCAAGTAGTCAAATAACAATTCAAATTGTAAAAATAAAAAGAATCAATAAAAAGAATCAATTAATAAGGTATCAATAATTTTATATAATCTTGATTTTTTATAATGTATTTTTATTCGCATTAGTTCATTTATGCAAATTATAACAATTGATATGAATCAAGGAAGATAAATATCAATTTTTATCTTAAATCTTGTTAGTTAATGCAGAATTAATGTCTTTGATCTTTATAAATAATAGTTTTATAATAATAGCTTTTTAAATAATTTGTATACATGATTAATAATCTTTATTGTAGGGCTTTAATTGAATAATACGGATATCCTAAAGGCAGATTCGTAAGAGTATTGATTAGATAATACCCAGATTAAATTATACTAATAGATAGCAAACATACGTATTATCAAACATTTTGCAATAAAAAGTTAATAATGATTTTTTTTTTAAATGAATCTAAAAATTTATATGAAATCTTTAAACAATTCTTCATTAAAACCGAATTGTTTTTCAAAGACTGTTTAACTGATTTTTAATACTAATTAAAATTCTGCTTAACTTCATTTCCTTGAGTAAGTACCATTAGCTGGATGTTTGCGCGAATGATGAATTGAAAGCTTGAGTGTTATTAGTGCCTTTATAAGTTTGCTGTATTCACGAACTTAATGCAATGGATCAGATGGTAACACCGATTCCGGTCTTTGCGTCTTCAAACTGTTGGGGAATTCTAACAAGTTTCAGTTTGTTGTTTCGACTTCAAAGACGGTCAGTTTCAAACATTTAAATGCATTTCACTTTAATGCGTGGTACTGCTCCTTACGGCCAAGAGTCTTCGAAAGTATCAATTCACTTTTTCAAACTCCATTCTACAACTTCAACTTAGTTCTGTTAGATCCACACAAATTGTTCATTTCGCCAAGTTAAACAACAGTCTATATTTTTCAATGAAACATTTTAATTTGAAAAAACAACTTTCCGTTAAAAACTTACAACAACACGTATTTATCGAAAGTAGATTAATCGAATGATTCACTATCTCGTACGTATACTTAAACATATTCTCGAAATGAATTAGCTTCATTATAGTAAATTTCGTTTAATTGAAATTCCCCGCGTTGAGCGTCCTATTTAATTACGGTTCCGGGGCAATTTGTCGAAAGGAATAATTTTTCAATAAATACAGGAGCAAGATAAATTGAAAATAAATTGTAATAAGACGAGTGGCTGGTGCTGCAAAAACACTTGGGCAACGGTTTGGCGCAGAAAAAGGGGCCAAGATGATTTCCTCGCAAACCCGACAAAAACCAGGCGGGTTATAGATTAGCCGCAGGGAGATTCAACGTTACCTAATTTGTTGGGGGCCCCCGAGTGTCTCGCGACGTATTTTTCGCTAACGATAAAAAACGCCAGGTCTCTTTTAGCTCGTTTAACGACGCTTCGTGAACAATTGCGAGCCTTCCCAAAAACCACGATAATTTCGGGCTTTCGCCTTTCTCCCTTTTTACGCCGATGTCGGGTGTATCGTGGCCCATTGTTCGACGAAATCTTCGCTCTGGTACGCACAATGAGCTCGTAATGGGATAATGCAACGGCCGGGAATAAAGCTGCGCGGAATCAAATGCTTCTCTCTCAAACTCACCCCTTCTGAAAAAGAAAGCTACCTACTGCCGACACGTCATGAGATTGAGATACGTTTAAATAGTCGCCATTGTGACTCGTAAAGCGCAAACTTTTGCGCCATTGTTGACGCTGTACTGAATAATTAAATAGAATGGAGTGCGTCGGTGAATGCCCGTAGACCTGATAAGAAAATGTGATATTCAAATGCCGGATATATTGTTGCGATGTCGATCTATATCGACGGTACTACTAGACTTGTTAAATTCTAATCCTGGACTTTCCTTAAATGTCTAACAAGATTAAATTTTTTTTTCTTTCTAAGAACTTTTTTTTTTTTTTAAGAACGAAATACAAATCCTTTATTACTACGTAAAAAACAGTAAAAAGAAAATGTGTTTTTTCCAAAACAAACAGTACGAGAAACTAATGACTGCAACGTGAAATGTTTCTTTTCCTAGAAATTAATTGAGGGCTTTAAATCTTCTGTAAACAAATTTTTATACAAAGCGAAAAAACTACAGATCTGGGAAATAACAGCTTTAAATGTTTACCTCGTCGTTGCAGTGTGTTTGGATTAAAAAATAAAGTCAATTTGATCGGATAGTGTTTCTTCGAGGGTAAACACTAATACAGTAATGGTTAAAAAGCAAATAAAGTGCGTATGAAGAACTTGTAAAAGCAAAGCTGCGCTTTATTGGAATCATATCGAAATGATGACAATTCGTTGCTCGATGAAACAATTGTTGGTAATAATTTTATCGTATAAGAGCCAGTCGTGAAAATAATAAATGATAACAACCGCCATTTGAAAAAAAAAGTGAAATTAAAAGAGAGTAGAAAATGGAAAAATGGCATCACAGCTTCGTTTTACAGCCCGTATAGAAATCAAAGAAATTTATTGAATTCCGAGAGGAAGACAGAGATTATCAACATTTTTATTTTCCCCTTTGTTCTTTAATTCGACGTCCGGATCATATTATACTTTACGAGGTTTTTTATTGATTGCTTTGAAAAAAAAAAAAAAAAAAATTT
>JABFQA010002361.1:0-11411 GCA_022817065.1 Probaryconus sp. ZL-2020 | reverse complement strand
AAAAAAAAAAAAAAAAAAAAAAACAAAATTTATTATTAACAACGTCTATCAAAATTTTAGAGTAATAAATCTTCATAACGAGCCAAAGAACTTTTGAAAGAAAAAGAGTAGATTTTTTCCGTTGCTCATTCACGTATTGTCTTTAGTAGAATGACGTTAGTAATATTTCCTGTTAAAATTGTATATCGTCAACTTGGAAATGGTCGTTTCGCGAACAAATTGAAAATTACCCTCTATACCTGTTTCAATGAGTATTCAAGTACCTGCGAAGTCACAGTAATCCTTCGAATTAACTCTTATTAGTAAAATGAAAACGTCAATTCATGTTTTTGGACATGTTTTATGAATCGGTTAATGTTCGCACTTAGAATATCGTCGATTGAAAATCGTGCGTTGTACCATTTTCACTTATATGTTAACAGCGAAGAAAAAGGACCTAATAATATCGTTAAACAAATTCCCATTGAGATCATCCCCCGTAAACGTAGGAAAAACATAAACGGTTTTCGTGCGAGCTCGTGTGGGCCGTGCACAATTACAGTTCACTCGAACGTATTCGAGATAAGTACGGGTTGGATGGCGGCAACGGGATGAGAAGCCACGTTCGATTGTGGTGTATACGGTTGTACGGCATCGCGGCACGTAGAGGCGCCGGGTCGGGTCAAGCCACCTGTTGTAGGCCCTTTCTTCCCAGTTCAACTTAAAGGACTTTGGAAGGGAGGGTTACTCTCCCTCTGCCGATGGTGGGGGCCCAGGAGCTCTACCATTGGTCCAAGGGCACGTGCTGCTTGATCCTGACTCGCTCCCTAGGACCATAAATCCCACGAAACCCTTCATCCCCGTTCAGAAACGAATCGCGTGTGCCATTGTTTACATCGCGTACCGAAGTGTAACCCAGTCGAGTGGTGTGCCTGTGACTTGGACTTAAAAAATTGGACGAACTTTTGTGTTGTGACCATGAATATGGAATTGCAAGAAATGTTTCGCTATGGATACATGTTTCCACCGCAGGACTATGGGATGGCTGGCAATTACATGGAATTACCTACTTATGGCTATGGGATTAAAGAAGAGAAGGTCGAATTGCCACCAGTTACAACCCTCGCTGTGCCGCAGTGTGCTTTTTACGAAAACAGTAGTGATGGATGGCACACTCCGAGTCCTACTGCTAGTTTAAGGTGAATTGTCTTTTGATAATCCAAATTCAATATGAAGGGAAAACAAAATTATTGACACAGGAGGGAAAAAATTAATTAATAATGTAACAGCGTCATCAATAACAGTTGAATCTATAACCAGACAAAGTTAAATATTCATTAATGTAACAGCAAAAAAACCAATCTCTATTTTACAGATCCGTCAGTCCAGCAATGACAACAGTGTCATCCGAATCAGATAACAGCATAATTCGATCGAATTCTTTGCGAACGACGACCAGTCTGATTTCAAAAAACACTCGTTCGGAATCAGTGACACCGCCGTTGGAGAAAAAACGAAGAATCTCACCTCCGGAAGCGACTCCTCCTGACGGCAACAACTTAATGTTCCCAGAGGACAGCGACGGCTTTGGCGAGAGCGACAATGAGCAGGAAAAATTGGAGAGCAGAAGGCAGTCCATCGGCAAGTGTCAACAAATCAGCTCGACGATCGTGAGGAAACGAAGATTGGCAGCTAATGCCCGCGAAAGAAGACGCATGAAAAACCTGAACAAAGCTTTCGACAGGCTCAGGGCTTACCTGCCATCGCTCGGCAATGATAGACAGTTGTCTAAATACGAGACTCTGCAAATGGCACAATCGTATATCACGGCTCTTTACGATCTTCTTCAATAGTCGAAGAAATGCATTGTTGAAGTCCGCTTCGAATTATGAGCTTTCTAATGTGCTGTATCTGTCAACTGCTGTGATAATACGTCTTTGCTGTTTTCGATGCTTTTAACTAAGTTATGCAAAGTTCAAAAGAGACAAGAATTTTGTGAAAAAAGAGACAATTGAAAAGTTCAAACGATTCTTTTTTCACTAACAATATTTGTAAATGTTTCGGCAAATTTTACAAAAAGTTTGTTTGGCGAATTTTTTTTATTTCATTTTTTTATATTCTTTTTGAATGGTAATTAGAGTAAGAAAAGGAACATGATCGCACAAAACGAAATCCGAAGACTCACGGTGTTATTGTTCCTCCGTGGATTGTAAATACTTTTTACAAGTTTTTATAACACTTTACAGGGACTCCCGACCAAAAAATGATGAATTTTTCACTAACGTTCAAAGACATTTTTTTAATTGTTTTTTGCTTAAATTTAATAATGGATTGATTATTGAAAACGCAAATATAACAGAAATGAACAGAATGGATTGGAAATGGGTCCCTTTAAAGGAAAGTCAAGATATTTTTGAATAAAAAAAAGACAGTACTCGTTGCTACGTTATCGTACTTTGTCATGAATTGTAAATACATGTATATACTTTTACGTTTAAGGTTGATCTTGAGACTGGAATATTTTTAAGTATTTTTAATAAAATTGCAAAAGAATTTTGCGAAAAAAATTGTGTTTCTACTGCTTCAACGACCTTCTTGATTCCCTCCTTTTATTTTTGGCCGTAGAATGAAGTTGATGGTGAATAAATATCTTAAAAGTTTTGTGTTGAAATTTAACGTTGAATGGTATATCATTCTATTATGTGTTCTTACACGAAAAGAGATACGTTTTGATAGTATTATTTTCATTCTTAACATGGCTATGATTATCATGATTGAATTTCCGTCGAGCAAGTCAACTGACTAGACTTTCGATGGAAGGAAGAGCAACGTCATCGGTGGTCCTGCTGTTATTTGAAACCGCCGATGGTGCCTGGTTTCGACGCAATTCGAGAGTCTCAGTTTGATATTTAATAAAATTCGAATATTATTCTCGCGCGAATTTGCAAATTATTAGTAATATATTCAAATCAGATTTCAAAGTACATTTTTTTATATTCATTTTTTTTTTATTAAATTTCTTAAAAACTGCGAAAATTTATAATAATCAATTAGAAAGTTTGCGTTTGGAATTAACAAAAAGTATTTTCATAATTTCAAGATTGAAGCGTAATTATAAAATCTCAGAACTAGAATATTACGATAATTATAACGATATCGTAAATGTACTGTGCGCTCAATTTTTTCAAATCGTAAAATCTGATTCAGTGGTATTTTAATTGCTATTAATAAAAAACGAAATATTATTGTTCTATTTCAATAATGATAATCTGCGATTCTTTGAGCATTACAATAATTCGTTTTTTGCAGATTTCTACCTTGTTGTTGTTACTTTAGATATGACGTTATTCTAACGCCATCTATAGATTCATTTTAGCAAAATTTAGCTATTTTAAAATTCTTTATATTTTCAGGGTATATAGACAGAATAATTTTTTAATTGCAATTTTGCAAAAATAATAGTATTAATAGAATTTTTACACACGCATAAGATTACTATTATAATACTTTATTTATACTTTTGTATATACATCATATGTAATTATTGTGTGCAATACTTAATTTTATTAATAAATTGAATATGGTTGTGTCATGGTGTCACGAAAAGCTAAGCTTAAGAGAATTTCCTGTAAACAATATAATTTAATAGAAGGAATAGGAAAGAATTGACAACGTTGAGTAATATAATTGTTTTTACAATTTTAAAACATTAAAGAGTGCCTTTTCTTTTCCATTCCAATTCCATTAATTCAATATTTGTTCAGGTTTATTTGCAGCTTTAAAAAATTTCAAACGTTGCTTCGTCAGATTGGTAGAATATCCGTAAGAAAAATCTGATATTTCTATTCTAGAATTATTTCAATTTTTATATAGCTGAATCGAAACATCTTTGCATTTTTATGATTATTCTGTAATGATTAATTTATTTTATACAAGAGAATACAAAATTATACATATCTGAGAAAGAAAGTTTTTTCTTTTTTTTTTTTCTTTTAATCGAAGAAGTTATTTAAAAGTGTTGAATCGCTTATGCATAAAGATATCAACTTTCTTGAACTATTCTAAACTATTTCAAATATTTTACGAGACATTTTGTTTTTAATGAAAACCGTCTCTTATTATATTAAAACGTGTTTATTGAAAAATTTCGTTTATATTTCGATCTTCTGTAATATTTGCAATTTGTAATTAGAAGTTATATTTGACTTTGCGAAAAATTACATTTGAATTTGCGATTATCCTTTGCTAATGAAATATTAAAAACGTTTGTACCATAAATTTGCAAAATAGGATTTATAGAATTAATTTAAATTTCTTTTCTTTGCAATATTCTGATCTAATTAAATTCAGAATTTTAGAAAAGCTCTCTGTTAAATGATTTTTCTTTTTTAACTTTTCAGCATAATATATTTTACGTCATTTTTACGTGTACAATCGTGCACATATAAATACCTATATTTAGGCTTAATTTTTGTACAGTTTTGCGTCGTTCATGCAATAAGTCTATTTAAAACTTTATATTATGCAAAAACATAATAAACACGTAATTAATCCGAATGAATCAAAGATTTTCTGCAAAAGGTAATGCGAATCTCTTACAGGAAATCTTTGAAATAACAATTTTAATTTTGACTTTCAGAAAAAAAAAAAGAGAATTCATATTAATTATTCTGTTCGTTTGAAATCAACTTCTAGATCTTCATTGTTGTAGTATCAATCTTGAATTGATAAATTTACAACTGCAACAATGGAGCATATTAACAGATGTGAAAGTCTTTGATTACCGTATTGAAAAAGTCTTTTGTTTCTTTACTCGATTGATTTTGGAACATAACGAGGTGTCTGAATTTTCTCAAAATAATACTTTATCGTGATACTATATTAATCAATCCAATTAAAAACATATTGAAATATTTTAACATTTTATCAAATATTCAATCGATCAAATTTAATATTTTATCAAAACTAATATACGAATTGTGACGTTGATATGTATTTTAGATAACACAGTTATTAATTTCGAGAAACAAAGAATTGCATAAAGTGTTCGTTTTTGAATAAAACATTAAGTTTGATAAGTTTCCTTTGTTAAATTAGTTACGTTAAACGTGATAAACGTTACTGTTGAATAAAATCCATTCACCTCAACATAACAATGTCAGTTCAAGAATAATGGACAGTTAAATGTACTCAGCAAACATAATCCAATACGTAACATTCAATAGTGCGAAAAGAAATGGAAAGAAGACTCTGGACACTCGGTCAATGTTGAGCGCGCGCATTCGAGCTCGTTGAGCTGGCGTTGGTCCAGGAGGTGGTCCTGTGGTATTTGGCTGTTTCTGTGGTTTTCCAGGCAAAAACAGATCTTCCTGTGGATTAAGGAACACTACTTCAACGTCGATGGAACGGACGAGTCTCAATCAGAATCATCAGATTAACCACATTCAAAATGTTACTTTTCTCTCGCATCACCTCCATCGTACACAATTATAGACGATTTACAAGGAATCGATTAATATCAAGTAATAGTTAATCTGATAACTCTGACACTGCGTCTTAAAGAGAGAAAGAGAAATAATTCAGAGTTAAAGTTTTCGCTCATTTAATATCAAATGTTAAAAATAATTAAATCAGCTAGTAAAAGGAAGATTAATATAATAAACAATTCTCCTCCCTTTAAGACCAAAGAGGACTCGTCGCACAATACAGGAAAAAGCTTATCGAAGCGTTACCTTAATTGCTATGTCAAATATCTTATCCAGTTTAGCGCCGTCTGGAACATTGCCAGAAGACGTAGGCTTCGGTGGCGCAGGGGGTGGCTTCGCAGGAGCGTCGGAATCTCCGAGAACAATGTTCACCAAACAATATTCCATCAAAGCCATGAACACAAAAATAGTACAGACGGACATAAACGCGTCAACCGCTTTTAAATACGAAACTGGCGGCAATGAGGCTTGACTTTTAGCGTGTTGCGTCGAAAGTGTTAGCAGAGAAGTCACACCAAGCGTTACTCGGGCTGGGGCTGCTTCTGGCTTTATCCAGAATGAGACCCACTAAAAAGTCATTATTAATCTCAAACTGTTGCGATGAAAAAAAAAAGGCTTTGTTCTCTAATTTAAACAACTGCATCATACAAACACACCAGTGAAATTAATGTCTTGCAAAATGACTGCATCAGTATAAAGAATGATAAAACAAAATAAAAATGACTTACCGACATTATTACAATAAGGCAAGTTGGTATGTAGGTATGAAAAAGATAATAACCCAGTCGACGTTTTAAAACGAAAATAACTTCGAGACATGTGAAGTTGCCTAAAGAAAAAACGTTTGTGAAATGTTAATGTGATCATAAGTTTGATAGTTAACGTAATTACGTACCAGTAGAATAGACTTGTGTACAGTCAGCCGTGTAATTCTTGACGAGTTGCAACTGCGGCAATTCGATATTCTCATCAACAACGAGAGGAACGTCAGGATCCCATTGGAAAATCATTTCATCCGTTGTGTGAGATACTGTTGACCGAATTGTTAATTTGTCTTTAGCGTTCGGTTTAATACAAGTGATACTTGTAACGTGCCTCGTTAAACCAAAGTGTGTATTCATTCAGAGAAAGATAAATAGGAAAATTTAACAAAACAATTAACCAGGTCGTTTGTCGAACATAAAAAGCACGTTAATGAACGTTCGTTTACTTACGGCTTTCCATTTGCAATTTACATTCTTGCGTGTCGTGCGGGTAAATAAGAAAGTTCATCGCGCAGGATAACTTTAATGTGAGCCTGAAATAGAGAAAATAGAGTTCTCAGTTTTAATGAAAATGTTGTTCTATAGAAAAAATAAAAAGTTCTACAAATTCTTCTCAAGTTTTTCTTTTGACTGTAAAATATTTTATAGACTGAAGAACAACTTTAAGTTCCTCGATACGTACTTGACCATGTACAAAATGGTCTTGTCCTTGTACAACCACAGGTAATGGTTGGGAATGGTCATTGTCTGGAATGTGACGGATTTCGCGTTCTTGAAGAAGGAATCGGGCCGCCACATGTTCTTCAGCCAATCGACCTCCAATAACCTATATTCCGACGTCATGTTCTCAGGCAGTCGTAATCTGTTGTCTTTCCACGTTTGCGCGAAAAATATGTCCGCGGCGTAAGTCTAAAAATACGAATCATATCATTACCTGGAATATGAGCTTAATTAATCATGACCCGAATAACGTAACGATACTTGACTACCGATAGGCTTTAAAATCAAATCCCATAGTTTTCAAAGGCTTTTGAGTGATAAAAGAAAAATGAAAGAAGAAGAAGAAAAAAAAAAAATGATTTACTGCAAATACCAGAACGTGATTTGAGATCCCTTAACCCGATTTTTTCAAACCCATTGAGCATTGAGAGGATAACCGTTTCGAGTGTCAAAGTGGAGGACCGATTTTCCCTCAGTGACTCTATTGAATGCAGTGCCAGGAAATACCAGAAGTAATTAGATGGTGGGGGATCATCAGCAACGTTAATCAACTGCATTCATTGGGAATGACGCAACTAAATTTACTGCATATCAATATATGTAGAAAAATTAGTCTCCCTTTGGATTCAAAATCTTTTCATCCTAAAGAAAAATCATTTTGAGAATGACATTTAAACAATTGAAATTTCAAAAAACTTTGGATTCCCTGTGAATATACGAATACCTTATGAACAGTGGTATTAGAGTGATTTTGGTCAGACATTCATATAAAATAATGTATTTCTCTTTCATTCCAATCATATTGTACTGTTTCCTAAAGTTGAAGCACATTTGAGGGAGATATGCATTATTTTATATAAATGTCTGACCAAAATTACTTTTACACTACTGTTCGTATACGTAATAGGTATCTGTTACTTTTAGCAGATTATTGTTTTCACTTTTTTACACAAAGCAAAAGAGATTGGAAGGTTGGGAAAGGGATCTTGAATGATTTCGCAGCATGCATTATATAGTCTAGGCCACGTTCAAGTGGAGTAACCAAAAATCCCACTTGCCCCACATGCCTTCGCGCCCCAGTGCCATTCTCTTTGACTAAACAGTAGCATTGGCCATGTATCACTGTTACGATTATTGTCCTTGATTCTTTTCTGGTTCTCAGGGATAAGTGATTAAACGTCACTGACTCGAAATTAACATTTCGAGTTTGTGCGTTGAGTTAAAAAGAGTTTAGTAAATTTCAATGACGTCGTTCATTTCGATTGCGTTAAAATTCAAATTAAACCATTGCTAATTATGGGGTGTATTTTATTTCTTTTCATAATCAATTTAATATTTTATGACAGATGAATCAGGAAAATGAAGGGTGATAGTTTAAGGGAGGAATTTTTGAAATTTAAGAATAGCTATATAAAAACTTACCATTGAATTCTCATCGATTGAATCAAGACCCATCACAGTCACGTGAAAATATACAACCGTTGCTTGACCGTCTTTTTTGGGCGGTCTCATTTTGTCATATAATTTGGGATCTTCTGGTAGCAAATCGAAAAATTCGAGACTTCTTCTGCAAAGATTTTAATAACAAGCGTTTAAATTCAATAGATATATCCAATGTAATGTTAATGGTCAAGGATGACACTTGTAAAATTTTATTTCACCTACAAGATTTTTTTCTATACATTTATTATATAATAAAATAAATCGTTTTCATCACTAATTTATTTAAAGAAGACAGAAAGATCAAAAATATTTTTTGTTTCATATCGTAAAATTCTCTACTGATTATCACATAATTCCTAAGAAAATTCCCTTGACACCTTCTTGGCACTACTCACTGAGCATCGACATTGCAAACGAGTAAAAGAAAAAGCGCCCACGAAACGGCAGCGGAAGCTGCGCCACGCGCTTTCTCCATCCCGATGTGCGTCGTTTAAAGCATCTTCTTCCGGTGACAAAGCACAATCGCGGTGGTCTGTGGACGCAGAGAAATATTAACACCAATTGAATTAAATTTTCCAAATTCTAATAAACTCTAAAACATTCTCCAACAAAATGTTACTTGTACATGTTTAAAAAGTCAACTGTAAACAATACTCGTAATTGTGGTAGTTTTTGTTTAATGGCAATCAAACGATAATATATATATTTCTACAGTTTATATTTCTCCGTATATACTTATTGAAATTCGTACGCCAACCGATGGGTACCAAACGAGTACCAAAAGAGCTACTCGTAATGCATAATTTGTGTGGAAAAAAGTTGAGCACCAAAAAAATAAATATATCGGGGCTCGTCGCCCCACGACAAATGACTCGCGACTGACTGACTACTGTTAGACTGACTAACTTTCTTCTTGCAGGAGGAATTTTGCGGAACATGCAGTATCGAAAGTAGTACCGGGGCTCAAGTGGCGGAAGAGGAGGATGAGGATCGCGTTGGTACCGGTAACTGTCAACCCCTTCTTTCTGCAAAAGGAACAGGGGGAAGCTCCGATACAAGCGGCGGGGGCGGGGGCAGGGGAGGCTGAACCTGCTGCCGTGACGTCACTCGGGGGAGGCGGTTGAGGTTGGCGGAAGAAGAAGGGTCGAGGGCAGAATCCAGAAGATGGGGCTACCGCGACGAGCCGCGAAATAAAGCAGAGGTGGTAATCCCTCTGGGCTCTATCGCCTCGATCAGCCTCTTCAAATTTCCACCCCTCGGGCCCCCGCAGCCCCCGACCCACCAACACGCTTGAGTACCATTCCTACTTCTTTCGTCATCGACTCCAACTATTCCCTCCTCGTCATTTGCGCCACCTTCCCAACGAAACAGATACATAAACATCTTCTTCATACAAAGTCATTAACGGATTTGTCATTAATAGAGAAAAAGAGAGTTCTTTTTGTGGGAAATTTATGCAGCTCTGCATTAATTGAGGGCTTACGAAGTTTTTTTTTTTTTTTTAAAGATGGTTGTTGTAATTATCAGAAGTGGTGGTGATATCGTATTGGTATGATGAAAAAGTCGACGGTTCAAATCTTAATTTGATTGAAATTATTGAAAACTAGAAAGTAATAATATAATTATTTATTATTGTATGATAATTTAATGTATGCGAGTTTTTTGAACTGTTTTTTATTTAAAAAATTTAAGATTTACTTCTACCCCTCTGTTTTAAGAGATCTTTTATGATTTAAAATATTGACAATAACTTGTTTAGAGGGACAAGTAAAATAACGTTACAGCCGTTCCATGAACTGGTCCAAGTCCTCGAGTTCGACTTCGACGGCGTCGATGACTTCCTATTTGTGGCACAAATGTACGAAGATCGATACATCGAGCGGCGTGTCCACCAGATTCCCTGCTGTTCAGTCGTTTCGTTCTTTCTGCTGTCTCCCAAATAGCGCACTCGTTAACTCGCCTATGAAGCAAGGTAGGAAGGCAGGAAGGAAGGAAGGAAGGAAGGAAAGGGACGTGGTCTCTTGAAAAGCTGCCTCTTGGCAATGTCGACAGCCAAGCCACTCTTCTTTAGCCTATTCTTCCTACGTGGCCTTCGCATTACAAGACTTTGAATTTTCCCAACATTGGAATTATGCATTTCAAATACAAAATCATTCATCAGATTCCATATTACGTTTTTACCTTCATCGTTTCACGGTCATTTGTGAAAGTTTACAAAACTTTATTTTTTTTACATGTTAAGGGGAAGGGCCATGTTTCGAAAACTCTTCTAGAATAAAAATTTGATTTTGTTTCTATTTGCAAGAAACAGTACCAAGAAAAAAAAATATGTTAAAATTGAAAAGAAACGACTGCAATAAAAAGTTGAAGATGTTGCTGAAAATTCGTTAAAGTATATTTACAAAATGTCTCTCTGGAAAGGTTGTGATAAATTGGTAACTGCAATATTATAGATAGTCGTTGCATATATGCAGGTACTCTTATCGAAAAGAGTGGAGTCGATAAGTGTCTGGTAAGTGTGTGTGCGCTCTGTACAATGTCCGCAATTATAATCGTTAGAAGGTCCAAAAAGGGGTGGTGGAATGAGGCTGCGGATCGAAGTCACAGGGGATAAGGTGCTGCGGCAAACTTGATGCCAGATCGCGTATTCCGAGCAGCATCATCTTCCACAAGGGAATCCCTATAAATCTTGGCGAACTGTCCATCCGCTTTACTCAAACCATTGCACGTATATTCCTCGATTAGCACTTCCTTTCAACTCTCTAATTGTCCTGCTGAAATCTGCAGAAATTTTGCAAAGAAACTCGTGTCTCTTGGCTTAAAAATAATTTGGAGAAAAGTCTTGATGTTGTGATTTTTGCAGGGCGTTTTAGACCAGTGCTGGGCAAACTCGTGCTCCGAGAGCATGAGCGCTTCCCCCACCTCAACTTAGCTTCGGTCCCGTCTTTTGCCGAGCGGCCACTTTTACTAAGTGGTGGGGCTCCTGTATTAGGAGAGGAGAGGGAATTTCCAATTCGGC
>JABFQA010002360.1:0-11419 GCA_022817065.1 Probaryconus sp. ZL-2020 | reverse complement strand
GAGCGTACGCCGACAAGTAGAGTAGGGAGAACTCTACTAGTGGCGTACGACGTTCCCCGACGGTGCGTTCGAACAACGCCGAAAGGAGGTTGCCGCAACACCACTATTCGGCGTTGCTCAAACCTCAACAGTGGCGTTTTCCATACGCCACTGATGTTTCAGTGTAGATACTCGCAATTCATCGATTTTTAAAAAATTCGTTAAAAGTAAAAAAAAAATGAATAAAAATAAAAGGATTATACTACAATAAAAAATGGAGTTCCGTGTAACGTGTCTTCATCATTATAGAACAACACTGTTAGAAAGATATGTTTTTTAATAAGTAACATTAAACGATAATTTTTGTAATAAAAAATAATAAAAAATAGTTGATACATAGAAACGGACTTCTTCAAAGTTGATGTCATGCTGTGGACTATTCTGCCGCGGAGTTGCCTTCTTCAGATTAAATCGCTGCAATTGTTGAGAAATTCTATAACAATTATCAGGAATAAACAATTGCAACGATTTTATCGACAATGTGTTCAGATCGCTATTAGGTGCGGCGACTCCGTTGGCTGTAATTGCCTCCGGTGTAACTTTGTAGTTATTCGAGCGATAGAGTAACGCGAACTATATGTTTCCTTTAAGAATATAGTTACACAAACATCAACATATTAAAGATTTCAATTTGTATGACCCAAATCCATTCTTCATCTTTTATTTAAATCTTAACTTAAAAATGTTAGAATTTTGAAATTTATCCCAGAATCCTTGTTACAGTAATCAGAATCATTTTTTTTTTTTTTTTTTTTTTTTTTTTTTTTTGTAAAAAAACTCTGGTTATTGTAACTTGCTTGATTACATTAGCAAGGAAACTATTGATTTTTTATTTAATAAACTTTAACTATGCAAAAAGAGTCTCTGTTTCGTAATTAAATGATGGATTGTAATTAAGATCGTTGTATCGAATGACAGAAATGTATAGCATGCGAATTGAAATCTTTCGAAACAATAACCAAACATCTACAGCAGCGTTCGAACTCACTGGTTATCGTTATTATGATATACGAACTTCACATCGAGCTTTGTATTTGGAACTCCATAAATAGTTCTCAACTCACAATTATAGTCATAAATGTCAAAAAAAAAAAAAAATAATAATAAATAAATAAAAAAATAAGGTTCGAAATAACTGAAAAAAAAAAATTGAAGAGCTTATTTCTCACATCTTACATTCAAGACTCATAGCATTTACTAAATCATGATTTTTAGTTCGATCTCTCTGTGCACAGGACTGGGCACACTATTTTAATATAAACCGTATGCATAAATACGTTCATACCACAGTGAAAAATTCTGCAATATATTTTTGACAATTCGTTTAGGTGTAAATGCTGAATAATTCATTAAATGAAATAATAATGAGAACTATAGTTCATTGTAATGAATTAGTATTTGTATGTATCAAATGATATTCCTTTTTATATAATATTTAAGAATGTAGAATAAAATATAAGAACATAAATCTCATCACCAGTTAAACAACATTCATTTGAAATTTAAACGTGATTTTAAACTGATTGTACTATTGAATGGGTAAACATATATCGATCTATCTTATTATATAATAAATAAATCCAAAACATATCTATCAAAAGTAAAAATGAAGAAAATCCCATGCTTTGTCTGTTCTCATTTATCTTTACAGTTAGAGTACCATAGTTTAGGGATTAACGCTGGAGAAAATAAATTCAAGTAACTTAGAAATGTATGCCACACCTATTCATTGTCTCATGTATATTTCATGAAGAAAAACTGCAAAAAGAAAAAGAAAAGAGAAAAAAAAATGGAAAGCAAATGTTGCAAATTTCGTGAATGCCCAGTCCTGTCAGTGTACATAACAAATACTTTTTATATATTCCAAATATGCAAAATTAAATATATAATACTGGTACTTTGGAACATAATTTTCTTTCCTCGAGAGGAAAGCGTCTATTTTTTGATAAACAACGTACACTTTTTGAACATTAAAGTGGAAAGTATACTATTACAAATAAAACTAAAAAAAAGCAAAACTGACGTATGCAAAGATGAAGAGTAATTTTGTAATTAATGCATGTTGGAAGTTTAAAAAGAATAAGACAATTCCGAAAAGTGTTCAACATTTTTTAATTAAACGTAATATGATACAAGTTTATAAATAATGGAGTCACGTGTTCGACCCCCTTCCCCTTTTGTTTTTGAAACAAGCTCTTCGAAGTTTATGAAATCCTGTAAAGTCGTACTTTAGAGCATCCTTTGCGAATGTTAGTTTTAGTTACAAGTGTAAATTTGTCGTGTATGGCTCAACATGCGTGAAGATTGATTTTTTAAATCAAAAAGTTGGTTGAAATGTATACTTTAAGCAAAACTATTTTATCGTGTGACATTCTTATGGGAAAAATATGCTTTTTGCACAATTTTTGCAATAATCTTATTTCTATTTCAATTATATAAAAAAAATTATAATTTCCTCAAAAAATGTAACAAATTTATTTAATCGTGTAATAAACTATTTCAATACAATTCAAATCTTTCACACTTTTGCAAAACTTCGCAATGCAAATTTTTCTCACTATTTACTCTATACTCTCTCTTATTAAAGATTACGTTGTTTGTGCCCGTTTTTGTCTCGTTGTAATTTCCATCATAAGTGCTTATATCCAATACACCTATATAAGAGAATTTTCATTACCTTCATTATAAATATTATTGGCAAACTCAGTGTTTATTACAAGATCATTTGTCTCGACTATTACAATGCCAAAAAAAGATCGTATACGTGCCAATAACATTTACAACGAAGACAATTTTAGATTATAATTTTTTTAACGTCACACGATTCTTAACAATGAAAAAAAAAAAAAAGAAAAATAAGTTTTCGGTAGTCACATCCTGATACCTGATCTCGAACCTGTGATGATTAACTATTACCTAGCTAAGGTTTTGTTGTACAAAAACAGTTGTACCTTGCGGAAGAAAATAGTTTGCTGTTAGTTTCAAGCTTACGAATTATAGCAAAATCACAAAGAAAAATGATAATGAGTTCACGTCTAAAGGTTACGATAAATCGTACAGTCGAGAGACTTGTAAAATATTTAGACCTTATTCAGATTCAATTCAATTCTGAATAGATTTGATCAAATGTGTAAGATCCACTTGATCTGATGAAATCCAATCTTCTAAAAGGTCTAAGCAAAAAAAATCCATACATGAATTTATTGTTAAAATATTGCATTTTTAAAATTTTAGTTGAAAAATTCCATGCAAAAATATTTCTATGCATCAATAACCGTTTTTAGATCTAAATATAATTTGTGAAGTTAATTGATCAAGTCAAAACTAATTAATCCTGGATAACATTCAAATTTATTTGGATGTAGTCGAATCTAGTTTGCTCTAGTTTGATCTGAACAAACTCTGAATCTGATCAGATCCAATGAAATCTGTTAGAATCGAATTAAACATAATTAGACCTCGAGCAATCTTAATTACATTAGTCACTTTCAATTCAAATTTAAGCTTCTTGTAAACTAACGGTAATTTATATTCCATTTGCCAATAAACAATACCCGGTTAAAATGATAAGATCTGGAATGATCAATGCAACTCATATTTCAATAAAAAGAATCGGCTTAATTTGGATTTTTTTTTTTTTTTTAATGGAGAACAGATCAAATCCAATTAGACTGAAATGAGATCTAAATCGATTTGTCGAAGAGCCAACTATTTTTAACTGTTAAAAGACGCCATTCTAAGAATACTATTTGATTCAGTTATAATTCACTAATGCAATTTTAAAGTCTGATAGTGTAGGATCGAAATACAAAAGAAAACTAATACTAAAAAAGAATGAATAGCGCTTTAAACGAAAGAAAACAATTAAAAAAAAAAAAAAACAATGTTACTTCACGCATGCAAAAATTGAAATCGCAAAAGTTAAGATTTGTTAACTCATTTCGAGATTAATGATGAATTTAAGATAAATTATTGAGGGGTTGTTGTATTTCTTGGATAGATAAATATAATTTTGTAGGGTATGTGGTATTCGTTATACATTTCTGCAAGCGAGAAGTATGAGTCTGAAATACGTCCGCGTCTCGTGTGTTTCCTTTTGAGAAGATAAACATTGCGAGCACCTGAAGACCTGAATACATTAGTCAAGATTTTTAAAGGACTTGAAACCCCGCGATAAGCGCGTCGAATTTTCGACGCGTTTATCGCGTTTTGTTCATGCTCAAAAGTCGCGAATAAATAAATAAATGTTTCGAGTCCTCGCAAAGCCATATTTTTAGTTTTAAGAGCTTCCGTATTTATGTATTTGTATAGTAAATCAATGAAAGGCTGACAGGTTTAAAATACTATACATAAGAATTAAAATATAATATTATCTCCTAATAGTGGTTTTTTCCGGCGTCGCCTAACGTTCTTATACTGAGTTCTCGAGAATGAATAAACGTGGCTCACTCGAGCTTCAATTGGTTTTCACTATACAACGCGGTTAGATTTTTAAATATAATATTTCATTGCTACTCAGTTAAATATAATGATGCTTTTTTTTTATGATGTCAACGTTCAGACGACGTATGAGAAAAACTAATCATGAAACTCCCATCATCAAAAGTGTTCGATTGTGAAATAAATTTCATGTATGAAATAAAGTAGATATTATTTGTAATATTAATTGTGATTTCTTATTCTCTATTCATTTTTTTGTTCTTTACTTTAATCCACTTTTTTCTCAACATTTTTCACCATTTTAAATTCAATTTAGTTTATTCTTTCACTGTGTTCCTTTTCTTTTGCAAAGTAAAATGAATTGAATTTATTTGATGAAATAGAACAGGATTCAATGTAAAAGGTTAGTTAATTTTTCATGTTATTTCTTTTATTCGTTTAAGTTTTTATTAATTCATTTTAGGTGCTTCATTGGAAGAATGAAAAATACAATTTTTATGATTCAAAACAGTAAGTCCAGTTTCAATAATTTTTCTAAATATTTTTGTAGTCAAATAAATGTTAGAAAATTAATTTAATGGTTTGAAAAAAATGCATCTTCATAAACGTGCTTTTGCACTCTTCTTCTTGCATTTTCCAATATTCTGAAGATGTATGATCAATCATCATTTTCAAAAGACCAAATGTAAAAAGTAAACACATTTATAAAGACAGTAAAACATAGTGATGTCGAATGATTAATTTCTTTCCAATGTAAAATTGCTTTCGATTTTCAGACAATCTTTATTCCTGAGTTTACTTTATTTTTTGTTGCTTTTTGTACAGGTTTACGATGATTGATGAAATGTCAATAAGAAGAACGTTAAGTTACAATAAAATTTAAAAAATGCATAATTATTGGAAAAGAAGGAACTGCTAAATATATTTTCAAACCATACAAATAGAAAAATAGTTATAATTTGTTAATTTAACTAGTATGTAAATCATAGGTTTAACAATTATCTTATGGAACAAGATAAGATTTAATCAAATGTGCAACACTACCGTTTGATGACAAGCAAAATTCAGTAAAACTAATTGCTATTAATTCAAAATTTGTGTTCCTTTCAACTTGCATTAGCAAGCACAAGTTTGTGTGTTTGTCTAAAGCTTAACTACTGATTTGAGTCAAAGGAGTTAATAATGCAGTTTCAATTAGAAGGAAACGATATTTGAATCCTCTTGTGTTAAACTTGTTTTATGAAGTTATGTGCTTAAGTATTCGCAAATAACCCGACGCGTATAAATAGACTCAGAGGCAAGCATACTGAATTCCTCTAAGGTTCGTCTGCAGGCTTCCTATAATCTAAAAAAAAAAGTCTGAAACGTAATGAAAAGCTCATAGCATGCAATTGACATTTTTAATTTCCCTTTTTTTCCTGTTTAAACGCTACGAATTTGCAATAACTGTTAATTGCAAAATGTATCATATCGTTAAAATTCAATTTCTCAACATTTGAGAAAAATCATGTTAAATAGATCAAAAGTTTGTTATAATTTTTTTTTTTTAGCAAAAGTGAAATCTTAAAACGTGTAAATAAAAAAGTCATGTGGATATGAATTGATCTATCAAATGATTTTATTGAAATATAAAGTACAATTAAATAAGCAATTTAGAAATCGTCAGAATTGTCCTAAAAGCTGATTCATTTCAGCAAAAATCAAGATTGAAATAACTACAAAAAATAGTGATTTTCTAAGAACGTAACATACTTCGTTATAATTTTTGTTAATGACGAATCGTACAGACCATGAAAATCCCAATTTTGCAAACATTCCATTCGATGTTTAATTGTGTTTCGCTCTTCTTTTGTGGAAAAGGAACTTTATACAATCATGATCAAACTTCACTTTCCAAGTTTATTCAATCATTTAAATAAATACGTATATACGCATATTTAGTAAAATTCAATATTCAGCGATCCAAATAAATAAAATAGAAAATTTGTGAGAATTAAACAACTAAGTAAATTGAAATTCTCGTCCGCCGCAAATTGATTCATTAACAAAAATATAAAACATCTCGACAAGGACAGACGTTTATTACTTAACTAAATAACATACTTTACAGTGACTTACAATACAAAACAAGAAATTGTCTAGACTTGTATAGATTACTAGACTAAGTACAATTCTCTATCTGTTGAACCAAGCGTAATAGAGTTTGAGTCAAATTAAATTGAAAACAACATATAGTGAAAATGAAATGATAGAGAAACAATACAATATTCATATATATTTATACTAAGAAGTTTCCTCTTCAGCGTTTAAAAATAAAATAAAATTTATGTATATATATATTTTGCACGACTTATTAAATATTGCTTTGAATAATATTACAGGGCTTTTTTAATTACGTTTGTAACATATGTTGTAGTTAGAAAAGCCCGCGTACGAAATTTTGGCAACGCGAACAATTTGTAGTCAACTTAAATAATAATTGCACCGGCGATTAATCGACAATAACGCCGCTACGAAGACTTACGGTCTTCGTCTCCATTTTCCCTTTTTTTTTTTTTTTTATTTTTCCCTTTTTTCGAATCGAGCGCCTGATTTGCATCTGAATGCGAAATCACGTTGCCTCGGTCGCTACAATCTGAGATTCGACAATGACGCTTGAAATTACTATGATATCACGGTACAAATGAATTCGTTAGCACAAGGTATCTTTTACGCCTCGACGTCCTTCTTATGAAAAATCTTATTGAAACTAAAAGAAAAGGAAAGAAGCCCCGGTGAAAATGTTTTTTATGTATATCTTTAAAACGAATCTGTCAAAACTCTGAAAAACTGGAATTTTGTTGTCATCTGTACTAGATTACTTTTAAAATTATTAACAATGTAACTTTAATTTAAAAACAATTACGATTGTCAGGAAACAATTCGTACAACAATTTATAATTCTCCATTTTTCTACATAAAAGATGACTGCAAAGACGAGTTCATATAAATAATAAGAAAATTCTTTCCTGGAGTAAAAATAAAAGTAATCTTTTCAGGCCAAAGATACACTTTTCCAAATTGAAGCTTTTCAGAGATATCTCCAGAAATATTTTTCTGAGGGAATTATGTGCACTGCACTTGGTCTATTGAAGTTTGCACGTGACGAATACTCGTACAATCGATCGCGTCACTGAAACCATTACTAAGATCATCTTAATACTTGATTCATTTCCTAGTTTTATAAAAGTCCTAAATTCATTCTAAATGTGATGCTACTTTTTTTCCTCTCAATTACGTCCTCTGGGTCTTGCTTTCAACGTTGAAGATTGAGATGGCTGGATGTCGAGTTGAGTCAAAAGCGAGGCCTTCTTTTCATCGGGTTCGTCAGTATTTCCACAGTGTCCGAGATTTTGAGCCACGCTCGATGACCGACACAGAAGAAAACGAATCGTGGCAGGTACTCTGCAATGAAACACACGTCAAATTATTTTCAGCGATGAACTGCACTCCCTACATAATGCACGATGTACAATCTCCAGTGAAAAACTTAAAGCTGCGTTATCTCCGAACAAATTAGCCCAAAGGGTGTTTTGCCTTGTTAGTATGAATCGCTCTTTCGAGCCGCTGCGTTGGCTCGAAAACTCACTTTTGCGATGCTTTTACAATATTAAAGGGTGCTGGTAAAAAAAAAAAAAAAAAGTGAAAAGAAAGAAATAAGAAGAAAAATGTCCGGTTCAATTTTGCGAAATTGATTTTTCTTTAAGGTCGCGATTTCGAGTGAAAGAAGAAGAACCTTTTCATTTGACTTCCTTATTTACAAGTCCAAGAATATTAGACTACCAAGTTATGAATGGAAATTAATTAACGTTCTCCACTGTTCACGTTAAGCAAGCTACATTTTATCAGGCACAATATATATATAATGAATTTCTGCTGAAAGTTTATGCTTTCTGTTCTAGAATAAAGTTCATGTAATTAGCAATAAACCGTAATTAATTAACTGCAAATTTGTTAAATTATAATCAGTTAATAGCGTTCGTTGTTTTTGTGCAACGATCATTCATTGTCCAATTTAAGCGTCAATCTCCATTTCTTCATAACGTTCGTATTAAAAAGTTTCACAAAAATGTTCTTTGTCGTAAATTGATAATCGAAAAAAGCATTTCTTTTGAAATGCTTTTGTCAATTAATTTTGAAATTAAAAGAATAAAAATTAATGTTATAAATAAATAATTCTCTTAAAGAAATTTAAGCAATATTTTTGCATTAATTTCAAAAAGTTATGTTTCTAATGAACAGTTTCATTAGTTTTTCGACTATGAGAATTAAGCAAGTTCGATCGATGACATCAAAATTGTACTGTAATCAAAATGTACCTGCGAAATGTAGGAAAAGTATTTCGCTCAGAGATGGGTAATGATGATGTCGTCGTCGATGTCGTCCTTTTCGTCGTCAGTTTCGTCGGGTTGATTAGCCTCTGCTGCTTTGGGATCCTCGGCGATGGCCTTGAGTCTCTTTTGCTTTCGTCTATGGAGGATCTCGACCACTAAGTATCCCAACGTACCACTCACGAGAACGCTCATCAGCACATAAAGCTTCATACGCGCGCACAAATTAGTACTGTATGAGTAAGCTACAACGAATCCTATGCTTTCCCACAGCCTGTAGTTAGAAAAGGCAGCCTCTTTATTGCGCCTAAAGAGAGTGCCGTAAAGACCTGATGAAAATAAAAATTTCCATTATTTATTTTCTTTTCTTAGGAATTAATGTCTGAACGAATTTAAAGGAAGAAAAAAAATGGTAAACAAAATTTAGTTAACAAATTGCTGTAACAATTGTTGATTCTGCTTTGATAGTCTTACAAATGATTATTTCACAAATTTCAGAGCATTTCCTAGGAAAGTAATTTTCTTAATGAGTTTCTTATCAACGTCAAAAGAACCGGTGCACCAATTTTCAAAGAACAAAATTGCAGTCTTGTGATTTTTTGCAGTAAATTATCACGAAACACGTTCTTTAATCATTCGCCTCAGTTTTTAATTGCTCGGGAAATCCGTTAGTAGATCAAATTTATTTCGACAGTTGTTTCAAAATATTATAATTATTTTTAACCATTAATAATAATGGTCTCACTATGCGTTTCACAGGTATTAATTTGACCATGAAATATTATTCACGCTTCATGCCTATACAAATGTCGCTCACAGTATTGTGAGTTTGTCATAATAAATTATTTTTTGTCACGCGCGTCACACGATCGAATTTGTATTGTCTGCGAAAGCACAATACTAAAGGGAACGAAGGCTCTGCAGTGTAATATAATTGACAAAGCTCATTTCCAAATCCGGTTTTAGAAACGAGTCTTCGCTGACTGGTCATGCGAATGGTCAAAAAGTTACCGCGAAAAATACGAGGTCCAGTTACCAAATACATTTTACACATTATTGTAGTCGTCCAAAAATTGTACTGTCGATCGAACGACATTTTTGCTTTCATTTCAATTAAACCTCGTTAATTCGAACCTCGCTAATTCGAAAACCTCCACAATTCGAAATTATGTTCGTTTCCTTTAAGACAATCTCAATAAATTTAAAACTCGTTAATCTGAAACCTCTACAATTCGAAAAAATTGTTTCTTCCCTTCAGTTTTGAATTAACGAGGTTTGACTGTACATTGAGAAAAAAGTAGTCAAGTAAAACTTAAAGAATGCTGGTAAGTTTACAATCTGTTAACCGTACTAAATTCTGAATAGTAATTAACAAGCAAAGTTTTAACTAGCTAAATGTTATTTGGGAAAGAATAGCAGAAAGAAACAAATGTAAAATAAGCACAGCGACTTACCATTAACTTGAGTTTGCCAAACAGCATCCCCGACTCCCCATAATCCAGATATTCCAAAGAAATAATAATAATTATCAGGGTGCGGTCTCCAAACAAGGAGCGTGGCGACTAGGGCGGCATGGACTACAGCACCCAGTGCCATTAACGGCTGTCTACCGATGTACTTCATGATAGAGCCAAACAACAGAGAACATAAGGCATTAACGACGCCGAAACAGATCATAACGTAGCCAACTTGGTGGACACCCAGGGCACAGGATATGTATGCCTAAAAATATGGAGAAAAAAAGTTACAATCAATATTTTTTATATTCTGTATTATCGCATTTATATAAAGCGGTGTAAATTACTTTAATTGCAATATTATGTAACAGTAATATAAATTTTTGTTTCATATTAAAATTGTTAACGTATAGATTTAGTTTGCTTAATACAAAAATATCGATAAAGTAAATGTTTGAAATTGTTACGATTCTGTCTCTAACGCACTATAGCTTCGTCGCGTGTAAATAATGGAAGATAATTGACAAATAATTAATTAAATGACGTGAAATGTCATTGTGACTTTGACCAATTGTGTAATATTCTGCAAAAGGAGTTAATAAATCTGACGTCCGCGAACGCAAAAGTTAATCACAACAATAATCAGGAACAATCGCTCGCATGCTCGACCTGTTTAGCTAAATCTACGTGCAGATAATGCAGAATGGCCAGGGCGCTCGACCATTTGCTAGACGATTTTCACCTTATCTGCTAAAGTCATTGAACTGTAACTGAGAAGCTTCGTTGATGTACAGTCATGTGGATTTATTGTGCAACAATTTGTACCATTCAAGGCTCTTGAAAATTAAACGTCATTCTTCGACGAAAAAAATTTACATTTCTCAATATTATCGCAAATATTACAAGTCATGCTGAAATCATTTTCTCAGTAACTGTGAATTTGAAAATACGAAGTGAAACAAAACAAAGTGACCAATGTTAACGACAAAAGATTTGTTTTCTGAAACTGCTAAATGCTGTGCCAATTTGACATGACTTTCTTTGAAACTAAAACAGTTAACATCGAACGTTGTAAATTTTTTTTTTTTTTTTTTTTTTTTTTTTACAAAAGTT